>CM042547.1:11593867-11758867 GCA_023630585.1 Cranoglanis bouderius
TAATGTAAAAAAAATAAATAAATATAAAAAAAAAAGATAAATCAAAAATCAAAATTATATGCAGTGCAGTTGCTGTAGCAAATTACTACTTGACTATTATTCTCATTTTATTTATCATTTTTATTTTTATTTATGATATGCTCAACACAGGTTTACTTCTCGACTTGAAATACTGCTATTGGCCAAAATTGTATGCTTGGTTAACTTTAAACATTAACATTACTCAATAGCAAGACCAAATATAGTAGTGGAATTCACAGGGTGTAGAAATTTTAAGTGTAGAATTTTTAAGCGAGTTATCCAGCTTTTTAAATCCTAATCGTGATATAGATCTTAATGCAGAAGTGAACATGTTCCCTTGGACTGAAAAGAAGAAAAAAAAATGTGAAATTCACATTTAATTTAAGTCTTTTGACCAACCGGAATCTGACCAATCAGTATTGTGTGTAGTCCTTTATTATACTTGTTTATTTACAGAATTATACAGCTGCACTTAGACTTTCATTATAACTGAGCAGTTTCAAGTAAACAGGTTTTCTGTTCTTTTCGCAGAAAATCATATGCACAATGTACATGTTAATAATAAGACAGACTCTACAGATATTATTTAATGTATGTATAGATATGCTGTAGATGATATTAGGTTTAAAATGCTTAAGTATTCCTTTAAATTTATGGGTTGATCGATGGGTAAGTCGCGCTTGAACAGGGTGTCTGCTAAATGCTGTAAATGGTTGATGGATATATACAGGACAATCTGAAAACCAGGACTATCTGAAAGTCTTGTCTCGTGACTGTCTTGTGAATGCCCTCCATCTTCCTGAAAAGCAAATTTGAATCATATGGGTACACTGTGATTGAGGACCCTCATTACAACTCAAAAACCCATGTGGGCATAGTCACACGTGCAGTAGTTCATAAGGAGCTGACTTCATATACATACCCACATACATGTACTTACACCTGCAACTGGTAAAACGCAGAGATAATATTGTAGTGAGTGAAAGCTTTAGATGTTCTGAAAGAGTCTCTAGATGGTCATTAGGAAAATAAAGTGCACTTGTCAATCAAATGATCCTATAACAAAGGCACTTGTACCAGTCTCATTTTTAACAAAGAACAGGTGCTTTCCTGCATAAACATCTAATTCAGCAGCCACCAACATTTCCAAATAATCATATAGAAACTTCTCCTATCTCCACCCTAACCCTGCATCTAGCTTTTATGTGCTGCATGACAAGGGGAAGAAAATCATCAGAAAAGCACCAGAGAAAAGCCTGTGTTTTAAGTTAGCATAGGCAGTAATTAGATTAATCAGTAGTTCATTAGACAACGGAAGCATGCACCACATGCAGCATGAATGCTCCTGTTTGCTCGCATGTCGCTCCAGTTTGTCTAACCACAGCTTTTTAGAGTCACTCTAAAATGGTCCTGATGGTTAGTGCATAAAGCATAATATAAACATGTAAGTTCAGAAAACTCTAGCAGGTTCAACCTCCATTTTTTACATTTCTAAATTAGAGTTGGGTCAATTAAATATTTAGTCAAGAGAGAGAAAGTTAAGAAAAGGTGTTTGCATTTCATGAAACCAAACAAGGAGACAAATGTATTGAGTAACTGGCATTTTATTCTGCTTTTATCCCTGCTGACACAAACACACCAAATGTTTTATGGTTTTGAGCTCTGCTGTCCAGTTGGACTCGCACTCTTAATGCATTGCATATGTAGAAGTAGTTAAAGTGCCATTGGTGCTCTCTCTCTCTGTCTCTCTCACTCTCTCTCTCTATCTCTCTCTCTCTCTCTCTCTCTCTCTCTCTCTCTCTCACACACACACACACACACACACACACACACACACACACACACACACAATGGGCAACAAAACAAGATTCTTATTCATTTAAATTTGAATGCTTCATAATGGTGACATTTTAAGTGCTTGCTAAACACCACCTCTTCTCATACCTCCTGCCCCCTTCCTTTCCCTGTCTGGTTTTGGTACAGCTGAACCGACACTTTGAGCATCAAGCCATAGTGTTTAACTTGGTGCAGCTAACTAGACAAACCACACAACTTTGATTTTTAATATACAGTCCCCTCTGAAACTATTGAAACGGCAAGGCCGGTTCATTTGTTTGTGCTATACACCAAAGACATTGGGTTTGAGATCAAAATATGTATACGAGTCGAGAGTTTAGGATTTCAGCTTTTATTTCTTGGTATTTACATCCAAATGTGTTAAACAGCATAAAACATAGAACCTTTTCTATCAGACCACCCAATTTTTAGTTGAGCAAAAGTATAGGAACAGGTAAGTCTTGAAGTGAATTAAAGTAAATCACACTTAATATTTGGATGCATATCCCTTGCTTGCAATAACTGCATCAAGCCTGCGACTCATTGACATCACCAAATTGTTGGTTTCTTCTTTTGTGATGCTTTCTCTCGCTTTTACCGCAGCCTCTTTCAGTTGTTTTTAGTTTTGGGGGGTTTCTCCCTTGGTCTCCTCTTCAGGATGTGAAATGCTGCTCAACTGGGTTAAGGTCTGGTGATTGACTTGGCCAGACTAAAAGTGTAAGCCCAAGCCATTACACTACCTCCACTATGTTTCAGAGATAAGCTTGTATGTTTTGGATCATGAGCATATTCTTTGTTTCTCCACACTTTTGGCATTTCCATCACTTTGGTAGAGGTTAATCTTTGGGTTTTTCTTCACCGCTCTCACAATGTTTCTGTCATCAGCTGTTGTTGTTTTCCTTTTTATGACCCATTTGGTGTCTGTTGCTCAGCACACCACTGTTTTTTTTTTCTTTTTCAAGACATTCCAAATTGTTGTATTGGCTATGCCCAATGTTTGTGCAATGCCTCTGATTGATTTTCCCTCTTTTCTGAGCTTCAAAATGGCTTGCTTTTCTCCCATAGACAGCTCTCTGATCTTCAGGTTGGCTTATCCTTTTTAACAACAAATGCAGTATTCAGAGGTGAAACTGAAGGCTAAAACCAAGAGTATGTGTTCAGAGCTATTTATTGTTTAAAGTAACAGGTAACAAGAAACACCTGTCCTTCACATGTTCCAATGTTTTTGCTCACCTGCAAATTGAGTGGCCTGATACAAAATGTGCTTTGTTGTATGTCATTTAACACGTCTACATATAAATACCAGGTAATAAAAGCTGAAATTCTAAACTCTCTTCTCGTATTTATCTTTTGATCTCAAACCCAAATGTCTTCAGTCTACAGCACAACCAATGAATTATACAAATAACATGTTGGTGCCGGATACCACAGCACACCATCAGAGGTCTTGTGGAGTCCATGCCTCGAAGAGTCAGAGCTATATTAACATCACACTGACAAAATGGGTTTTTTTTGGATCATATGATGTCAGAGCACCTTGTTAGCCATGGCTTTGCATTACGAATTGGGAACTGTTCAAAGTTACAAAGTTACATAGTTTTTTTTTGTTTATCATACATTGTGTTATGATAAATATATCTAAGTGCTGCTAATGTAATGCTCAGGATATTGTGTAAAGAACATACTTTGCTAAATAGCTATGTAACTATGTAACTAGAAACATATGAATTAACATGAACTAGCTAGATAGCTAGCTAATGAACCTAGCAAGCTACTGAAACCCCAGCAGTATTTAGCTAGCCAACTAATTTTACTTTTCTTTACATACTGTTGATAATCAAGGTGGTGTTCTCTACAGAATCACTCTTTTGTTTAGTTAACATAAGTTCAGATGAGTTGTGTCAACTGTAGACATCTGGACATGTACAGTTTGTCATTTGTTTTTGATGTAGACTGAAGACATTTAGTATGTGAAGGTATCACAATCCACCGTTTGAAGAAGACATCGAGAGCAGAAATATCCACAAGATGTAATATCACAAGATGCAAACCACTCATCAGCAGTAAGAATCAGAAAGCCAGATTGGAATTAGCAAAGAAATACAGAAACAAGGCACAAAAGCTCTGGAACCAAGATTAACCTCTACCAACGTGATGGGAAGGCCAAAGTGTGGAGAAAGAAAGGATCTGTTCATGATCCAAAACATACAAGCTCATATGTGAAACATGGTGGAGGTAGTCTCACGGCTTGGGCTTGCATGGCTGCTTCTGGATCAGGCTCACTAATCTTTATTTATGATGTGACTGATGATGGTAGCAGCAGAATGAATTCAGAAGTCTACAGGAACATTTTCTCTACCAATTTACAGAGGAATGCATTGAAATTAATCCGGAGGAACTTTATCATGCAGCAAGACAATGATCCAAAACACACTGCCAACTCAAAAAAAGGACTTTAACAGGGGGAAAAGTGGAAGGTTTTAGACTGGCCAAGTCAATCACCAGACCTTAACACAATTGAACATTCATTTTACCTCCTGAAGAGGAGACTGAAGAGAGAAACCCCCCGAAACAAACAACAACTGAAAGGGGCTGCAGTGAAAGGCAGGAAAAGCAAGCCAAAAGAAAAAAACAACAATTTGTTGATGTCAACAAGTTGCAGGTTTGATGCAGTTATTGCAAGCAAGGAATATGCATCCAAATATTGTTATTTACTTTAATGTACTTCAACACTTATCTGTTCCAATACTATATGTTCCTGTACTAACACATCTAGATGTAAATACCAGGAAATAAAAGCTGAAATCCTCTCTCGTCTCATATACATATTTTGATCTTTAACCCAAATGTCTCTGATGTATAGCACCAACAAATGAATTGGCCTTGCCGTCCCAATAGTTTCAGGGGGGACTGTAGTTTTTCACCAGATGATTTATTATGCTTACTTGAGTAATTTTCCTGATCTCTACCTTTACTGTTACTCAAGTGAATTATAACTACAGTAGCAGTACTTTTACTCAGGTCAGTGTTTTTTGTGCTTTTTCCACTACTGATATTCCTGAGCTAAGGATTAGTGCATGTATGAATTAATCATTATGAAAGCATTAGTTAAGTATTAACATATAGCTTATTTGTGGACCTGATAGTAAAGTGTTACCGGTTTAAACATATCTTTATGAGGTTGAAGAAAATCATGTTGTTGGTACATAATGTAGTTGTGTTAATCTGATAATAGCATAATTAGTTTGGATTACTTAAAAACTTAAAAAGTTCCTCACAAATGACCTCAATTTTATATCCAATGAATTATTTTTTAGACTGCTGTTTATATAAATATACTGACTATCTTACACTCAATCTGTTATCAATCAGCACACACAGTTGGATTTATAATAGAATATTTATAAATTAAATATGTTCAGAAAGAATCTTGCCTTTTAGCAGGAGAGTATAATCATCAGACTTTCAGTCACCCTCCATTTACTGTCTCATACTTTTTGTTCTCTTTCTTGCTGCCATTCAGCATTGCCCATTAAATATTTGCCCACCTGCTGGCATGCAGCCTACTGGTAGATAGACCTGTATTTCTGTTTCTGCGGGACATAATCGCTTTGGTGTGCAGACGATGAGTCACTGAGGACATATCGATCCACAAAAGAGAGAAGAAAAGCTCTCTCAGCACAGCCAGACAGCCTGGATGTGACTAGCCAGTCCATACATAACACAGCAAGTCACTGACCTATTTTAAAAGTTACTTTCAGAAAGCACTTAAGACCAAGGTCTTATGAGGACCTGTTTAGTCCTGTTTAGTCTGTTTAGTGTTTAGTTACTGACAAGACAGTTTACCACCAGATGAAATCTTGTCCTTTCTGACCTTGCATATGTCCTGCATTTGAGATTAGATCCCAATAAAAGTGAATTTATTATGCTAGTATTGTCTTCTCCAGCTCTAATACACACATTTGAGAACTTGTGCTAATGATTAACAGGCTTAATTCTGAGCCATTCATAGAGGTTGCACTGCTCATTATGTCCTGTTTGGGATTTTCACCTCTCTCGTGCCCAGTAAGTGGTTACTTAGTCAGCAACCACTGCTGATGAGACCAGTACTGTATGTGGGGTGGGGGGGAGCAATCAAAACACTTGACACACCACATTTATGAAGCATAATTTAGTATATAGTAAAAGAAGAAAACACTGCTTAACAATCTATCTCTGTGTTATTTCACATCAGTATATAAAATTATGTGTAATGTATTTTGAGATATTTTGCAATGTGAATCATCCCCCCCCTTTTTTTAAAAATCATATCAGTGTTCAAACACTTGTATGGAATTTGTCAAGAAAAATGCACCAAAGCTCTCCATTGTATCAGAGAGCTCATTATTGAAGAATAAATTATGTTAATAAATATTACAAAGATACCAAACCAGATCTAGCAGCTGTTCCTGTCTCTTCAATCAGTTTGCTTTCTCAGTCGTGGCCTTTATAAAGCAGCGGTGATGCCCGTGCAGCCGTCTACAGACCTGGGCTGGGTCACGTTTTGGTAATGATGGAGCTTTGGAGGCCCGGATAAGTCCTGGGCTTCTTAACCTGATTATCGGGCCTGTGCACACATGCAGACATAGAAATATTCATTAGGGACCCACTGAGAGAGCAGATAAAACAGGAGACAGCTGCAACACGGAGACTGCGCCACGGCTACGTGTGTGAAATGCAGACATTAGCATGTGAAAGAAAGATCTTTCTTTAAGCCTTCAGCTTAAACACTCAGCTTTAGAATCTGGCTCAGGCACTCAAATATACATTGATGGGGCTTCCTGCATGTTGTAAAAGAATCCTTTGGCTGGTTCTTTTCTTATTACTGTAAATGATCTACTTTGTTGTGACCCGGTGAAGGTCTTCATCATTGTGTTACACTGCAGATGGATTATTTAGTTGGCAGGGCTTAAATAGACAGCATATAAAACATTTATTACATTACATAATGTATTACTTTACGTATAACTTAAGCAACTTCATCATTTTAAGCTGAAAGAGAATGTTGTCAAATGTGTACTGTTTAATATACAGTAGTTTCTAAAACCTTCAGACTTTTATGTAATTTTCTCAAGAATTCAATTTGTTGTGTTCTATTGAAATAAATCAAATCCAATTCAGTGTGTTGTAATTAAAAAATTAAATTGTTTGCTTTTCTTTTTATGTAACATGCAATACACAGCCTGACAATTCACACTGAATGATTTCTATTAAATTGCCTTTAACATAAATGCACATTTTGCTGATGCACATTAAAGAAAAGAAAAAAAACACTGTTATCCATTTTGTTTGATAAATTACATTCCTCCATCACTTACCGAGCCTTTCCCCAATGGAAATATTACTCTAAAGCTCTCATCTAATGAAGCTGCAAACAAGCTTATTTTGTTATTTTTCAAGAATTTATTCAATTTCAGTGACATAATGGTAAATAGATGTAAAGCAGGCTTTTAGTGGGAGGTAGAGGTTTGTTTTTATTTGGTGACATTGTATTAATCATCGTTTTGCTTTGCTTTTGTGAGCTTGTGTGACTGGTTAATTCAGAAGGCAGTATTCATGTGAAGCAATGTGATGCTTTTTTTCTATCTTTCGCATCTGTAAAAGTCATAAAACATTGATTATAACCAGCAGCAGTAAGAGAGCTCTTGACATTTCACGCCACTTGCAGTTCTTGGCAGAATCCATGACATTGCTCTGCTATTTTCTGCTTCTTTAGCATGTTACTGCAGCCCTGTGGCTTTCACTTGTATTTTTTTTGTTTTTGTGTGCCACAAAACATGTTTTCATCTCTTTTGAAGATGTGGGAAGCTACAAAGGATTTGATGATTATGAATGTAATTATGGCTCATGATTAATTTCATGACTGTGATAATATCCTATGAGCTACTTTCATTAGAACTATTTTTTTTTTGTAACTTATTAAAGTTATAAATGTAAAAAGATGAATGCCTCATATAATCATTTCTTCAACCACAGAGAAATAGAGGTGCATTCAGGTTGCTGCTCTTTAGTACCAATATTTACAACAATGTCTTCTGGACTGATGCCAGCTATAAGACTAAATACTGTGTGTCAATAGCAGCAGCATCTGCTTTGGAGCTTGAAGCATACAGCAGGAAGTTGGTGAGGTTAGCAGAGGGTCATTGCTGTCAGTGGGCATGTGGTTTCTTTACATGACAAGCAAGTGAACAGGGACTATTTGAAAAACATTGCATCTATTCATATAATCTGTGTGAGTCATGGGAGTGTGTTAGTGTTTAATTTCTGCATTCACTCAACATAATTCTCAATGGGGCTTCATATTTTGAAGCAAATAAATAATAACCCCTTCTTTTCTGAATATTAAATTTCAACATTTTTTAAACATTTTTAAAAATGTTATCCAGGTTTTGTAACTCTACATAACTTGATTTATATTCTAACCTCAAAGTTTCTAGTGTCATTCCTCGTAACAGATTTGTTGTTAGCTACATTTACTTTTTCACCAAGCTTTTTAGCTTCATTAGATCCATGAAACACATTTTGCATTTATTCTTTTGATTCCTTTATCCATAGCAAATTACAAATGAGACCAAGCACATAGCTGGTAGATACTATTAGATATAATGTATTGTCACTGCAAAATCCAGTTTAAAAAAATATATCTTACTTGGTTTAACTACGACATCCATCTTCATGTCATGGCACACAACAAATTGGTTATACAGCTGTTTACTGAAACCTCAATATCTTGGCTCAGGATGGGGAAGAAAAACTGATCTCTAGAGCACATTACAAGGTACAGTATATTTTTGTTCCTTAGACTTAGAACACAAGTCCAAATGTAGTGCTCAAGAATCCTCACAATTCCACTTTTAGGATCAATTTATAATGGGAAAGGTTCGAATCTGAGTCTTAATTTTTTTAGGGGGTACTTAGGTAATCATAGTGTGCATGCAGAACATTTGAGGTTTGAGACTTCTCTTATTTTTCATGGGGGTGAGAAAGTGCAATTTTTAAAAAAAATTTCCTTCAATTTCAAGTTGAATATCTCTAGTAGGGGACCAGATATGAACCTGAAATTTTCACAGAAATAAGTCCTCTATAGTAGCATTCTGCCGTAAACAAATAGTGAGTTTGAGATTGGAGCTAAACTCTGCAGGACAGTGGACCTCGAGGGCCAGATTTGAAGAACCACCATTTGAAGTGACTCCTGAGCTGTAGTCTCAGATGTGCAGATATTAATGTCTAAATATATAGCTTTTATAATATTTGGTCATAATATGTAAGTTGGAAATGTAAGTACATGCTAACTAATTTGGGGAAAATTATTAATAACCATTATCAATAACCATTTTTATCTTCAGTTAAGGTAAATGTTGAATCATTATATCATGTTACAAATATGCCTGGTGTTCTTCACATTAGTTACTATTTACAGTGAGTATAGAAAAGAATCACCCGCCTTTAAAATAATCACATTTTGTTGCTTTTCAGGATGAAATGAAGACGGACACAGTTTTTGTTTTATCCAGCTGTATTTACTCAGTGCAACTTATAACATCCCAGTGAAAAATATAACACCAACATGTTACCATGTTAAAAATTTAAAAAAACAGAATCACTGAGTTGGAAAAAGGATCACCCCCTTGCTTTAATTTGCCTTAATTTTTTAATTACAGCCTATAGTCTGTTGAGATATGTCTCTACTAACTTTGCACATCTGGAATTTGCCCTCTCTTCTTTGCAGAACTGCTCAAGTTCAGTTAAATTTGATGGTGACTGTTTGTGGACTGCAGTCTTTCAATGGGGTTTAAGTCTGGGCTCTGACTAGGCCATGCAAGGACATTCACCTTTTTCTCCTTCAACCACTGTGTGGTCAGTTTTGCTGTGTGCTTTGGGTCATTGTCATGTTGGAAGGTAAACCTTCTTCCCATTGACAACTTTCTGGCAGAGGGCAGCAGATTTTCCTCAATAATTTGACGGTATTTTGTCCCATCCATTTTCCTTCTATCCTGACAAGTGCTCCAGTCGCTGCTGCAGAGAAACACCCCATGACAGGATACTACCACCTCCATGCTTTACTGTAGGCATAGTGTTATTTGGATGGTGAGCTGTATTGGATTTCCGCCAGACATATCATTTGGTGTTGAGGCCAAATAATTAATCTGACCATAACACCTTTTTCCATGTGGCCTCAGAATCTTCAAGGTGCGTTTTGGCAAAGCTCAGTCGTGGGTGGCTTTTTTCTTGCAACCCTCCCATACAAGTCACATTTTTGGAGAATTTATGATATTGTTGTCACATGCACACAATGACCACTCTGTCATAAATTCCTGCAACTGCTTCAGAATTGCTATAAGCCTCTTGGTAGCCTCTCTGACCAGTTTCCTCCTGGCTCTTTCATGCAGTTTGGAGCATCGTCCTGATTCAGAGAGGGTCTGTGTTGTACCAAATACCTTCCACTTCTTAATAATAGACTTCACTGTGCTTCTAGGCATTGATAAAGCCTTTGAAATTTTTTTGAATCCATCTCCTGAATTGTGCCTGTCCACAAATTTTCCCAGAGATCTTTTGACAGTGCCCTGCCACCCATAGTTGACTGAGTAAATACAGCTGGATAAAACAAAAATGGTGTCTGTATTCATTTCAGGCTGAAAAGCAACAAAATGTGATTATTTTAAAGGGGGGTGATTCTTTTCTATACCCACTGTACCTACATGCAAAGTAGGTATGAAATATTACTTGGGAGAAGTAAATTTTTACTAATTAAACTAGTTTAATTATTGAATTTTAGCACCAAGTATCACCGTGCAAACCTGGTAGTTTACACATTAGTACATATTATGTCGATCAATATCAAAAGCATGATGCTATGTAAGAGTTCGATATTTATAGTTTGTAAATACAGACTGACTAGCTTAAAAACCCTAATACTGCAACGCTGTTGAATTCTCGGTTGTATTTTCTCTAACAGCAGCTCTGACAATAGTTCTGGCTGCAAGACAGGTTTATATGAATATACTTGTCTAATATGTTATTGTTTCTAGAGCTATTTCACAAGGATTTGTATGGTGGACACTCTTGTAATCTAAACCTAATAATAAACCTACAAACAGTGCGTTATTTAAAAAAGAAAAAAGAATTGTTTATGTGTTGGGAAAACATTTGTTGAACATTTATGGAAGGAGTCTCCAGTGTCAGGGCTTTGTAACAGTCAGTAAGTTTTCCATAACAGGAGAGTGTGTAGGACTCTGCGCTTTGCATTTTCACATTAAAAGAAAGGCTGGTGAGGGAACAATTGTTTATAGCATATATATATATAATATAAGTGATAACAGTAACTAACTTGTCTCGTGAACATTCCACAACATTGAATTTAACTATAAATGGATAAAATTATGATGCCATTCTTTATTTAATAAAAAAAATTTAATCATGGTCAAATTGTTGTGGTATAAGAACTAGTATTGGAAAAGAATACAATTTGGTGCAGTTGCATCACACCACACTGTCATTGATTATTTTCCTATAAAAGTATTTTATTCCTGATTTGTAACAGGTCTTCTCGTAGTTTCAGCTGGAATGTTCATCTTAAATTACTAACAAGCAGATGAGTATTAGTTCTAATAACAACTTGGATGGATGGACTTTTCTGCTGAAAAAAAAAACAGTGATCTATACAGAAAATAGATTTTTTGTTAATAAGTTTTTTGTTTGTTTGTTTGTTTTTTAAATCACATTTATGTGACAAATGTAAGAATCATTGACATTTCAATAGCAGCAGAAGTTCAGATTTTCTAAGAATTTCCCTTCATTGGACTTTTTTCCATTCAGCTGCCTCCGTGACTGACCCATTCAAACATTGGGTGAATGACAGCAGTAGAAACAGAAAAGGAGGAGAGACCAATGTGGTAAAGAGGCAGAGGAAGAGTGATGGAGATGAGGGAAGAAAGGTAGGAAATGAGAAGAGGAAAAGAGAATTCAGGCTGAATGGGGAATGGAGAAAAGCAGTAGGGCTGTGGGAGTGGCATGTGGGCCAGTGTAGAGATGGCAGGCATGTCTCAGCCACGGCAGAGTGATGGATGGGGGCCAAATCGCTGCTATTCCCTCTTCACTCTCGCTGAGGCCTGACAGCGTGGTGCATCAGGCATTGTGTAAACATAGAGTCAGAGTCATTTAGGAGGTCAGGACAGAGGCTCTTGGGAGCTGCAACACATTTAAAAACCAAAGATCAGATCTCTCTCTCTCTCTCTCTCTCTCTCTCTCTCTCTCTCTCTCTCTCTCTCTCTCTCTCTCTCTCTCTCCCTTTCTCTCTCTCTCTCTCATTCCAAAATCATTTAAGACCAGCATATGGTTACAATGCAATGGAAAATGTTTAAATAATAATAATTAGATATAGAGCTTCCCGTGAAATCTAGCCTGTCTGGAAATGTTGTTAAAGAGCAGCTTAATGTACTTAATATTAAGTTCAACAGTTCACACTATCCAATCTCAGAACTCATTTAATATAAAATTATTTTAAGCAACCAATGAATAAGGGAGAGATTTTTGAGGTTCAGGGTTTGAAAGTAAAACCAACCTACAAATACGTAACTGCATGTTGTCTGTCCAGATGTGTGTCACAACAACAGGACATTACACTGAAAATGTGTAGCATGTAAATGTGAAGCCTGGAATGACCGTTGATGCTTCGTGCATTTACGTAAATGTATAGGATTGCAGTTTAGTGTGAGCAACAGTCTCACAACACTAACCTCAGCAACTTCTGTTATCTAATTCAAATCCTGTTAACTAGATGAATGTTACCTAATACACTGTCAGACATGCATTGTTGGTAGATTATGGAGGAAATGTAGGAAATACAAGGGCTTACAAATTTCTTAGGCTAATTGTCAAAAGGAAAAAAAATGTCTCCCTTGAGATAACAATTATGTAACATCTTGTGCTTTCACTTAGCAATGATTTTTCCAGCTGTCCTACCCTTATATAGCAGCTACTGTATATGTTCCAGTTTCTGCTATTAGCAGTTAGCTGGGTTGAATAGACTTACTGCAAGAAGCCACATTATCCCATTATCCCATTATTTCTGTTCATGTAATTTATGAGCACATGGTAGATCATTAATACATGAGTGATTCCATGATTTAGGATGTCACTTAGCCTTTGCAACTCTTAAAAATTACTTTTTTTGTAATAATTTTTTTCAACATTGAATCCAAGAAAACTTGCAATTAACTATTCAAAAAATGTGTTAAAATAAGATATGCTTTAAATATAAGCTGGACACTTTATATTTAGTGGTTGGAACATGCTCTGTGTAAAAAAAAATGAAGACTGTGCACTGATGTTTGCTGCTGTGGAAGCTGTAAAAAGACATGAGCTGTTACTGCCCTACAAAAGCAGAGGTACTAGATAACAAAGCAGATCATTTGGCATCATTTGAGCCAAAACATTTAACAAAGTTTCCTGGGATACTAAAGAGTCTAAAATACATGGTGTCCCAAAAGTCTCCATATACAGAGGACTATGTTTGCCAGCACCATGTCGGTTGTGCCTTCATCAGTGGATGTTCGTGGATGTCCACTTCTTGGTCGGTCCGCAACACTTCCAGTCTTTTTGAATTTGTTAACAAGTTTGGCAGCAGTATCATGTGTGATGTGCTTGTCATGTTTCCTGTTAAAGTCCATCACAACCTTGAGACAGCTTCCCGATCCAGCCATGAGAATGTCTTCAATATGTTCTTTTTTGTCAAAGGCATTCTTAAAGGATATCCAAAAAATATATATAATATAAACTAAGTATGAAAAATTTTGGAAGACATTTTGCTAAAACGTGTTAATTTCCCCCTATGTATGGAGACTTGGGACACCCTGTAGATTCTAAAATACCACTGAATCAGCCAGAATGTGTCTGCATGATTTGGGATGATAATTTTGGAATGTGTTTTAGCTGCTGTAGGTGAGATGTTTATCTCATAGTAGGCTAAATAGACAACCCACACCCATGCAGGGGCGAAGGCGTGTTCAAATTGTTTATTTCAATGGACAAGGAATTAGAATGGACATTAATCATGAGATTCCCAGCATTATACATTAAATTTTAATCACTGGATTTTCACAAGCTTTATTTTATTCGCATTTCGTTATAGGCTATATATATATATATATATATATATATATATATATATATATATATATATATATATATATATATATATATATATATATATATATATATATATAGAGAGAGAGAGAGAGAGAGAGAGAGAGAGAGAGAGAGAGAGATGGGTGACAAATTAAAGAAATTAAAAAAAAAAAAATGGAACACTGTATCCAAAAGATATTCCCTATTTTGGTGTTTTGATGATGATGGTGGAGAGTGTTATCTAACACAATGCTCCAAAATCTCCTCTAGGTGTTATAGTATGATTTACATATAACTATATGAGATATCATCACACCAGATCCAGTGAGCCATAATGTCCTGTGGATTTGGTTGAAGTCACCCTGGAGTAGACCACTCTGATCAGAATAGAAATCATAATTTCATCATATTTTGTAAGGTTGCATTTGTGACTCTTCTACTTAAGAGGACAAGTGGACCCCAAACATGACACACAACAGACTCTCCAGCTTTAATTTCTTACCCATTCAGTTCATTTATTTCCCAGTACACTAAAAGTTTGCAGAGAACATCTTATTTATACACTTTAATTTAGTAGGAGGAAAAAAAAAAATACTATTAATGCAGGTTGACATTTTATCTAAGAAAATTATAAAGTATAATTTAACCATACAAACAACCTGATTACTTTTAATATATACATATTTTTATTAACATGGTACGTTATTCATATCTTTCATCTTCATGGCTGGTATATCAAAATGTTATGTATATTTTACACTTAATTAAAACACTCTTCATTTATTTTATTCATACTTGCTATGGTGTCTGAAATGTAATTAAATCCAGCACTCATTCTAATTCTTCTGGCTAAGAAGTGCTTTGAATCATTATAATTTCTTAGACAGTAGTCTTTCCTCATTAGCATATTTTTATTAACCCCCAATGAGTGAATAATTTATATGTCTCAGAAAATGGGTGTTGCCCTGCAGATTGGGGATCACACTGTTTTTTCCCCCCTTCCTCTTCAGGATGAGCCTCGGAGATGGCAGGAATAATTATAGGCACCTGGACCAGTGTTTCCCATCCCCTCATTTGAAGGCAGTGGTAACATGAAGTGCCAAGCTGAAACCTGAGCTGACAGGAGACTCCCTGACATACTGAGAATAACCCAGTCCCTCTTTTTTTTAATTCTCTGAGGAGGCATAGGGTGGGGTGATGCACAGTATGGTGTGCATGTCTCATTAGTATGGTGGGGAAAGTGGGCATGCTGGTACCTCCTGTGTCGCCTCATCAGCCTCATGGCAAGCTGGAGGGTCTGAAAGAGGTGACAGAGGCCTGTGGGGAAGTGTAGTGTAGTCATTAACCACAACACAGCCTCATGTTACACTGAATGAAGGAGATGATATTGGATAGTTACCCTATTCTGGGAAGAGATATCGAGCAGTAAAGGTGATGTAGAAGGTTATGTAGAGACCTGGTTGCTATAGTTAGAGAGTTTTGTATAAGATTTAAGATTTAAATGTATGTGAATATTCTAGCCTCATTCAGGTTCCTAAAGTCCAGTGCTACATATGCACGCATGCGTGTGTGTGTGTGTGTGTGTGTGTGTGATATTTGTGGACAAATGCTACCAGTTGTCTACAAATTAGCTGTTGAGCTGCAGATACAAAAGAGGCAAAAAGAGGCAAGAAAACTAAGCAGGAAAACACTAAACATGTTCAGCATATAACCAAGTTTCACAAATTTGCATTTATTACGAATGAAGGATGCCTCGAGGGACGGTTGGTGCAGCCATCTGGATTTAATACCGATTAATTTTTTTTTTTTTTTTTTTTACAGTATTATTGCAACATTATTGCTATAGCCCATCTTTTTATTTATGCAAAAATTCAGTTACACAGAGAAGAAAATAACCATACCAAATATTAATGCCATCTTTAATCGATCAAGATTTATGTGCGAGTACAGCTGAAATCAGAAGGCGCACTGCAATAATGAGCATGTAGCTTCCTGGGGAATACATTCAATCTAGCAGCTCCTGAGGAGGCCCTGCCCTTCTCCATCTCCAACCCACACCTTTATTAACATGCATGCATGCATCACAGGACAAGGCCCTGTTCTAGGCAGGAGAAACACAATTTACTATATGTGGCTTCCATCTATTGGGGTGGAAAGCTGGAACCAGGGAAAGCCGCTATTGGTCTGACCGCTGGTTATTAAAATAATCACAGTGTATGAATATGTTATGGTGTAAATATATCAGGCTTTCTCATTCAGTTCAGAAACTGGATAGGTTTGAAAAACTGGCAAGTGGAAAAAGAGGCAGATTCACAGCAGTGTGCATGGATGGAAATATTGAAAAATGTAAACAAGAAAGTTCTACAGTCATACATATGTTTGATTAAAATAGTTAGAGCTCACAAGTTAAGTTAAAGGTCATTCTTATAGTATGTTTTTGTTCAAGCTTCATAAATGGCTAGTTTTGCAGAGAAATCATAGCAACTAGTGTAAATATCAGAAATGGCTGTGGCTATACAGAAAGCTTGTGTTATAACTTGCAACCTTGGAGGAACCAGAGAGCCCAAAGTGTGTATATTGTCTCAGAAGAGAAACTCAAATTAGGATCAAGGAAATTAAGATTTACTATTGAAGCATATATTACAGATTTACCATAAAAGCTTGTTACATTTGTGCATTGTCAGCTTTTAGTTTCTTATGGTAGCCTGTGCAGCATACGCAGCTGCCGTTACATCATCCAGTTAATTACTATAGATAAGTATACTACTGATCTACATATAAATAATATCCAACATGCAGAGGAAATTTGTGGAAATTGGTTCACATCCACAGCAGCTGAATCATCTCCTGCATCCACACTCACACAGTAATGCAGTAAGCTTGGAGAGCGGCTGGGGTGATGTAAGCAAAGGCAGCAGGCTGGCGCTCTGTCTCCTTGTTCAGGGCTAATAGGGCTAATGATGTAAGTGTGCATTATGATCCATACAGATGATAGGGGAATGAGTCATCAATAGAACAGACTCCATCCTGGGTTTATGGCCTCAGATCCCATCAGGGCCTGTTTGACTGAATAAATCTCAGCAGATTTTAAGACATGCTTTTAGCCTCATCTGCAGCAGGGCTGGGCCTGGTGATGTCATCCGAAACCTGAGGCCAGGGCTCGTCCACACACACATTATGCCCTTAGTTTGGGAAGTGTACAGGCTATATGGGGGGGGGCTGTGTATATTTATAGTTGCCTATATTTTTCCACTCTCATTCAGCTTATTGTCTATGGAAATTATAATCATGCCTGGAAGAGCCAAAGAGCTACTCCCCGAGCTTGCAGACTGCTGATTACATTATTCTTTTTGATTATGGTAAGCTTGTAGCTTTGATGATAGGATTGCGGAGAAGGGGTATTTTTTGTTGAGATTATGGTAATAAACAAATTTCTTAACCTGAAATACACTCACTAGCCACTTTAAGAGGAACACCCGTACACCTACATCAAATAATCAGCCAATCATGTAGCAACAGTGCGGTTCATAAAATCATGCAGATACAGCTCAAGAGGTTCAGTTAATGTTCACATCAGAATGGGGGAAAACTTGCATATGCAGCATATGCATATGACTGTATGCAGCATACTGCAAAATATGAGGATACATGTTTCTCATCAGATAGTGACAATATCTGCTCTCACAACTTTTTTTGTTGGTCACAACTTTTTAACCCCAGGGATCCCAGTCCCACATCTCTAGCAGAAGACATTTCAATCACTGATTAAGTTAAAGAGGTCATCTTGTACTTATATTATTTTTGGATATAGGTGCACAGTGTGATACTGAGGCTAAGATCTGTACACCAAGACAGTGAATTCCTGTTAAAACCCATCCAAGAATATGATTTGCTGAAATGTACCACTGTATTTTGAAGTGTAAAGAAATTTAAGGCCATCTTTCTCAAGCTCGTGGAGCAATTATTACTAGGGTTTGATACTAAAGCTTCATTGTCTTTAGCATGCATCCTCTTTTCCTCTTTCCTCCTTGATCCTTATCATAAGCATGTAACATAATAAGGGTGGCCTTCACTTCTTCAGCTCTACCATAAAGCATTGCCTCACTGACTATTATATCTACAAAGTAAATAAATATTGGTTTTATTATGGTTATAATTGTTATTTATGAGCTTGGCAGGAGTGCATGTATATGAAGATGGAGATGAAGGCATGGTGGTTACGCTGGTGTGATCATGCCTTTATGAAAGGTTCAGTGACAGCCATTTATCAAGTGGATAGCGGCATTAGTGCAGAAATTGTCACTGTTGATGGTTTTCAGACTTCATTAGAAAAGAAATTGACTCACCAATTTTAAGACTTAGATCCGTTTCTTTTTTCTTTTTAATTTATGCCGTGTTTCCTAATTACCCATATTCACAGAAAAATTTTATTGAAATGCTGTGCAATTTGTCCCAGTATTACATTTCAGCTATGCAGAATTAATATAGCAGCTTGAGATGAAATTTTGAAAACCCACAAACTACATTTCCATTCAAATTAATATGTGGTTAATAATTAGTCAGTGAGCACTTCTAGAGCCGTGATAAATGTTGAAATATGAGCATAGTCTCTCCACTGGTAAGAGGGATTCAGAGTGAGAAGTGCTTTCTTTTTGATCAGAGCAAATTCAGCTGCTGATGAGGCATAAGTTCCTGTGTTCAGGAATAATTTATTCTAATGGGAAGCCAGGGACCTGCCGCTATGCTGCAGCGCACTGGGTCAGCGCTTCTGCAAATGAGAGCTGAAGTCAGACACATTCATTCTGTTTGAGCTCTGAGTCATACACAGCAGCAGCTCAATCATAAGGACATAGTACTTCAATCTCTTCTGTGCCCTTGATAGTGTCCTTAAGTGCTGATCAGGAACCGGTGCCCTCAATCCAAATCATGCCTGTAATGTTGCTCAGTGTGAAATTGCAGATCAAGAGAGGAGGTAATCTGTGAACTATGCTAGTAAACCAAGTGTATGAATTCATTAGTATGAAATCCCACAAATCTTGTTAGAATTCTTACAAATCTTGTAAAGCTGTATAGAGAAAAGACACAACTTAGACACAGACTAAACCCCAGTTATCCACCACAGGTTTGGCTATGTGCCAAGAGGTGATATCCATATGAAGATTCCCTGATAATCAGGTTTGTCTATGACCTACATAACTGCTTGTATTTGATCAAATCAATGCTTACTGACAAAATTGTTCAGGCACCTGAGCATCTTCCTTAGCTGTGTCATAACTGATAAAACCACAACCCCCTCTCAATAAAACAGCAGAAAAAGCACAGAACCCTGTGCTCTCCTGTTCCTCCTACCCATCAGGCATCTACTGAACTCCTACCTACCACCAATGAGCATTTTAACACTCCACCTACAGAAAAAAATGATGTACAGTTTATATTTAGAGAGAGAGAAAGAAAGAGAGAGCAACAAGCTTATTAGAAAGACTTGATCTGTACTGGGGGTGGAACTCGTTCTCTGGTGTAAGTGTCTGAGAGGATAGAAAAACTGCACAAACTATTGAACATTATGTACAAAATGTACTCTCATCCCCTCAATGATGTACTGGACAGCTATGGAATCAGATTCTGCACAGAAATTTACATCCCTAATGAGGGAGGAGGTGACTATGTCAAGAAAAAAGTTCCTTGAGATGACATGAAGAAACATTCAGAGGAATCAGATTCAAAGGGAACCCATCTTCTTCTTGGTGACACTTTATAGTGGGATTAGAAACCATTACTCTTTATCTACTACTACATTACTCTAAATCTTTAAGTGTTTACTATATAGTCAAAGTGCTAAGTGTGTTGGGAGGATGTTTAGTATCAGCATAATAGTTTTCAGGATTACAGCAGCAGTCCTTAGGCACAAGACCACAATATCCAGGTGAGATTATCTGCTGAAGCAAAGGTGAGACTTGGCCATAAATTCATAAGGGCAGAACTAGAGCATCAGATCTGGAGAGAGGAACCACAGCAGTAGAACAAACCACTATGCAATAATCAGACTAATGCAATAATCACTGCCATACAATGATCAAATACTGTATCATCTGATGGTGGAAATTATTTTTTCCCCCAGCACATCGATGCCATCGATCTGCTGGTGTCACCATCAATTCCTGTCTTAACAAGCCCAGGCAATGTTCTGGGTTATTTATGTGGCCCCCGGTGGAGAAGACCTATTGATTTATGTACACAGCAAAAGCCATGGATGCATTCAGTGTGCATCTCCCATGTAGGTGGTAGGACACGATTTATGAAATGCCCCCTGAAATGAGCTTTGAATTTTATTAATCTTATTTGAAGTCATGGACAACATCTCTCATGTAGAAACCATGGCAGGGTGTGATGGTAATCTATTTATGTTTTTCTTCTGAAAACCTGGCGGTTGGAAATGACCGCGACTGACCTGACGGGGATTGATTTAGTCGCAGAACTGCAAGTGCACACAAATTAACCTGACTGGAGGAGAGAGGACAGAAAGAAAAAGAGATGTAGAGATTTAGAAAGGCTAAAGAATTGATCTCAAGGACATCATTTCCAATGGACAACCAGAAATACGGACTGAATTAATAATAAAAAAAAAAAGACAAAATGAAAAACTGTAACTGTGTCGGGGTTTGGTTTCTTAAAGGCTTTAAAGCACGCAAGGTGTTCTAAGGTGACAGAGCAATTATCACACAGAATAGGCCCATTCAGTCAGATCTTCTTTACCCTACAGTGATTTTGGGAAACAATACTCTTCTCTGCCACTCTTCCTTACTCAGTTGCCACTCTGCAGCTTGCTGAAGAGTAATGCAGGCTTTAAGTGTCTTGTCCATCATACTTTTTTTAGGCATGAAAAGCTGAATGGTCACAGTGACAAGTCTGATGGATCAGGGGCACTGCAAAGAGGCAAACTGATGACTGTGAAAAAGCTATAATTTAATAGGCCAATTTCCAGGGCTTTGGCCATGTAGAGGTGTCAGGTTTTGGGAACTGAGAAAGGCAGCTGAGGGAAGAGAAAGGGTGTGCCAATTTCTTGATCAACTAAAACAGGTGTGTTAGATTTTGGTTGGAGATGAAACCTGCAGGAAGGTAGATCTCAAGGAAGAGGGCTGGTGAACACTTTTCTAAGGAATATTTAAAATAAATGCAACAAATGATCATATCGAGGAAAGTTTTTAGAGTGAAAGAGGCATGCACATCAGCTACTAGATATAAAAGCACATAAGCAGTTACAGTAAAAAAATAAAAAAT
This sequence comes from Cranoglanis bouderius, assembly GCA_023630585.1. Taxonomy (NCBI): domain Eukaryota; kingdom Metazoa; phylum Chordata; class Actinopteri; order Siluriformes; family Cranoglanididae; genus Cranoglanis; species Cranoglanis bouderius. The sequence continues at coordinate 11,615,168 of CM042547.1, forward strand.
AAGCAATATATATTAAGCTGAATCAAGTTGAAAAATTGCCTGGAACACTTGAACATTTGGAGGAATTAGATGTATGAACAGGGCTGGTGTGAACGTACCAGGATATTTTAGTTCAAAAAGTGCTTGCCTCTTTAAGGTGGTCAATACTTGGCCCCTACACGTACATATAGACACGATTGGGACACAAGATCGAACATCCCATTTTCAGTCCTTCTATTTCTTTTATATTTATTCCTGCCAAACTTCTGCACATATAGTGAAGCTGGTTCTCACCATATAGAAAAGGACAGTAATTGGAAAAGGGCTCTAATGTTGTTTATTATAATGAACCACATTTGTTATTTATTGTTTAATTACCTTTTTTTGAATAAAAAAAAAACAACTATTTCTTTAAACATAATTAATTAATATTCAACATACAGTGCTGTGAAAAAGTATTTGATTTCTTCTGTTTTTGTGTATATCTTGTACTAAATAGTTTCAGATCTTAAGATGAAATACAACATAAAACAAAGGCAACCTGAGTAAACACACAATACAGTTTTTTTTATTTATTTATTTCATTGAAGTAAAAGTTATCCAACACCTATCACCAATGTGAAAAACTAATTGCCCCCCTAAACTTAAAATCTGGTTGTGCCACGTTTAGCAGCAACAACTGCAATCAAGTGGTTCTGATAAATGAAAATCAGTCTTTCACTTACTTCTAGGACTAGTACTCACTCCTATGCTTTGGATCATTGTCTTGCTGCATAATCCAGTTGCCCCTGAAGACCAGACATTCTCCTTTAGGATTTTCTGGTAGAGAGCAGAATTCATGTTTCCCTCAATTATTGCAAGTTTCCCAGGCCCTGAAGCAGCAAAGCATCCACACACCATCACACTTCCACCACCATGCTTGACTGTAGGTATGATGTTCTTTTTGTGGAATTCTGTGTTTGGTTTATGCCAGATGTAATGGGACCCGTCTTCCAAACTGTTCCACTTTTGACTCATCAATCCACAGAACATTCTCCCAAAAGGTTTGAGGATCATCAAGGTGTGTTTTGGCAAAATTCAGATGAGCCTTAATGTTCTTCTGGGTTAGCAGTGGTTTTCACCTCGCCACTCTTGGATGCCATTTTTGCCCAGTGTCTTTCTTATAGTGGAGTCATGGACAGTGACCTTTGGATGAGTTGTTGCTGTGCTTTTGGAGGAATTTTGGAAGGTCGGCCACTTCTGGGAAGGTTCACTACTGTGCAGAGTTTATCCATTTGGAGATAATGGCTCTCACTGTGGTCCTTTGGAGTCCCAGAGCCTTTGAAATAGCTTTGTAACCCTTCCTAGACTGATGTATTTCAATCACCTTCTTCCTCATCATTTCTGGAAATTCTTTCAACTTTGGCATAGTGCGTTACTTTTAACCAACTTCATGCTGTCGAAAAAGTTCTATTTAAGTGTTGATTTGATTGAAGAGGGTTTGCAGTAATCAGGCCTGGTTGCATCTCATCCGGCTGAACCCCATTATGAATGCAGGTTCATAGATTTGGGGAATTAGTAACTATGGGGGCAAATACATTTTTACACAGTCCCAGTTGGTATTGGATAACTGTTTTGCTTCAATGAATAACATTATTATTTAAAAACTGTGTTTTGTGTTTACTCAGGCTGCCTTTGTTTTATCTTAGATTTTGTTTTAATTACTGAAACAATTTACTATGAGATATACACAAAAACCGAAGAAATCACAGCACTGTATATCTGTAAAATGGGAATTGACAAGGATTTCAGGACTGTTGCTAAATGCTGTACTATATACACAGCCTGGACTCTGGCAGTAAATTAGCTCTTAACTAACACAATTCATTTTAGTGTAAACAAATAGACTTCACCTCAGTATAATGGCCTCCTGAGAGATGGACGAGTCAACCTCTGACCCTGACCTCACCAGAAATCAGTGAGGGCATCTGACTGATGACCTGGCTTCCACAGATTCAGAGTGTAAGCTTCGATTTCCGCATACCTGCCCATAGAACTAAGTAGACCTTGATTCTAATACATCCAGCAGGACTTGATACCTTTGTGAAGGATCTCCACTACTCAAGGACATCACTGTTAGTTAGAACTGCTAGCTGAATATAAATTTCAGGCATTCCTGGGACTAAGGGGAGATCATCCATTTTCAAACATACATTAGGCTCTTTCATGACACCGTTCATTCACTAAGGACACAACGTCCGCAGGCAATAACCCATCACAGTGTGATCAGTCACAGTGATATCTCTACATACTTTAAATTTGTCATCCAATTATGGCCGGGACAGTAATTAACCTAGAGATAAACAACACAGTGTAATTAATTACAGTTGTCTCAGCTGCAACTAATTCAACATATGATCAATTTAGATGGAGTGCATCCCTGTGATGGCTCTAGCAAGAACTTTCTTGTGATAACACACTATGTCCATAGGAGAACTTTTATAAAGCTGTTCCCTCTAATTAGTGCTATATTCTGTTGATTAGCTTGTAGCTGTGTTCTGAATTTTCTTTTGCCCAACATTACTGGGTCAGTAAAGCTTGAGATCAAATCCAACAGGATTGGAGACAGTCACACCATTTGGCTGTTGATGAAAAGCAGTGATGGCTGTTGTTCTTGTTCCTCAGGGTCTGTTCTGCTTCTTGGCCCCTGAAAAGGCAGGCTTTCCAAACAAACACAATCAGTATGGACACATGTTCTAAAGCAAGCAACTCTGCCCCACTTGGACAGAAAAGACATGTTTTGGTTTGAGAGTAATAGGATATGGATTTTGTTATATTATACTCTTGTGTATATGCACAATGACAGTAAAGTTATAGTAAAGTTATAATGGAGTATACAAATGTGAACTTAGTTGGCAGGGCAAACATGGACAAATCCATTTGTTAGCTAGCCCAGAGGACAAGGGAAAGCGTGTTGCCCATGTCCAATGTTTCTGTTGCTCAGGAACCTAAATGGCTAGGCTAAAAAGTGGTAGCTAACATAACAATGTATAGTGAGCTAGTTAGCTAGTTAAGTGCATTAATACAAACAAATTGAGAAAATTAATGAATATACGATTATTCTAACATAGTTTCTAATGTTTATAATGTCCAAGCTTTTGCCATCAATAAAAAAAGCAAGTTGTTGGCTAACATTTCAGCTATGAGATGTGGTATTCTGTCCTCTCCATCCCTTGCATGGAAAAGATATTATTCAAGGTTAGCGTCTTTATTTTCCGTCGATATGTTTAACCGGGAGACTGCTTGTAGTAAGCTTAGACATAAACTTTCCTTTTGCAAAACTCATTAAGGAGTAAGGGTTTTCATTTTTTTCTGGTTGTTAAACTGGTCACTACTTGTCAACTGGGCAATGGTGAATAAAAAATTAATAGCCCAGACACAAAATCAGCTTTCCCCCAGGCACCAGGGCTACTGATGTTTGTCATGACTCAAAATCATAAAGTACAGGAAACCAGGATACAAATTCACAAAGGTGTTTCATAATGTCCTTATATTAACAAAAGAACTTGACACATGGGTTAACACATATGACATAACATGATGACGAGAAACAGGAACATGCAAGCAGCAAGAATACGCAGTGACGTGAACATAAACCAGAAATACTTTTACAAAATTATTAACTAGAAACAAGACACAGGTAACACAGATAATAGGAGAGAGACAGGAGGAGAAAATTAAACCAAAACAATAACAAAAGCACATGGAGAACTAAGAACAAAGGACAAGAAAACAGCACTGATGAAGCTGGGAAGCACAGCATGCACTGAGACGCGGGAGTTCATGACCATTTTTTTTTTACCCCTGGTTGGTGAGTTGTCCCTCTCAAAGTGTGTAATTTTGTATTATATTGATGTTATTAAAATTGCAAAAATGAATCTAATGCTGTTTCATTGGTCAGGTCTGTGCTTACTGTAGTATCTAGCTGTTAATATGGACAAACATAATTATGTTTTTGGTTTTTTTTTTTAAATGAAGGGCTGGACGAGTGTATATTATCAGGTCAGTAACTCTAACATTGTACTTCCAAGTGAAATGTATTGCAATACACTCATAAAAAGGGTTCCTCTAGGGTTCTTTGGATGGTTAAGGGTTCTACTTGGAACCTTTTCTGATATAAATACTCTGGGGTCTACATAGAACCTTTTGATTGAAATTGTTTTTCTGAGTGTATTGAATCTGTTCTGTTGTAATGTGTGTGTGTGTGTGTGTGTGTGTGTGTGTGTGTGTGTGTGTGTGTGTGTGTGTGTGTGTGTGTGTGTGTGTGTGTGTGTGTGCAACTGCCTATGCTCGCTAATGTTACATCATACTAAGGTGACTTAAGTGCAAGGAGTAAGAGCAAACTTGGAATATGTCTGTGAGCATTTGTTAAACAGGGTCACAAAAAACTAAGGTTACTATTAAATTACAGTATAATCACCACTACTAGGGAATACGCATCTCTATCTCTATCTTCGGGCCTCTTGAAACATTATAATCTTTATCATTTTGTATATATTTTCAGAATAGTCCAACACAACACTTACTGATACAGGGACACACATACATTATATATGTACATGGAAACAGGTTAGAAATTAAAGGAAGAATCAACTGTAAATGTCCTACTAAGGTGATGGGCAGGCCCCAAGCCATCAGTGCTCATTGGCACAGATTGTACAAGTCTCTGGAACCGTACTGCAGCAGTGAACATCATTCTTCCCAAAGATATTCACTCCTTTGGGGTTTTGATGATGGTTGTGGAGAGTAATATGCAACACATTACTACAAAATCTAGCATAGGTGTTCGACTAGGCTGAGATCTGGTGACTGTCAAGGCCATAACACATTATTTACATAACTGTCATACTCATCAAACAATTCACTTAGTTACTGTGCCCTGTGAGTGGAGGCGGAGTCATCCTGGAAGAGACTACTCCCATCAGGATAGAAAAGTTCCATCATAGGATAAAGGGGATCAATCAGCAGAACTTTGCATTGATTTTAGTGACTACTGACTCAAGCAGACCCGAACACTGACAGCAAAATTCGCATGACAGCATAACAGAGTAACCAGTTTATTTTTATACTGAATGAATAACAGACTTGATTTTGAAGCATCTTTGTCCTGCATCACTGGGGTTTTCAGCGCTCAAATAAAAAGGAGGTGCTGCCAATAGGATGGCAATTCCATTCACCAAATGTGCAACACTGCAAGTGAAATTTGGACAGTCAAGTTATCTCATAAAATCATCCAGTGATATCTTGCCACCTTTGTCATTAATAGACTTCTTATATTTCCTTGAATAAAAAAATCCATTGACCTTTCTGAATTAACAAGGCTGTATAATATACCACTTAATTTGACATTTTCAAGTTTTATTACAGGCTATAATATAGCTTTGATTGCGCCAGCTGTTGGTAATGTGTCGTTTTGAATGCTGATGAGTAACATGTATATAAAACAATGAATAAAACTTTACGGCTCTGATCAACTTGGAGGATGCTTTGGTTTTAAAGTATTATACAGGCACAATTAAAATCTTAAATCAGACCAATAAAAACATGAGATGGGCTGTGAACCTTATGTTTGGACACTGAAAACAAGAATCCATGTTAAAGAGTGTGTTTTAGTAGTTCATTTTATCCATGAAGTTATAAACCGATCTATTTCTTATTGCTGATTCAGTCTAAGCAAATGGAAAGTTATACTGTAGTGTATTGTTTGGATTCTTAAAGAGGGAAGTTTAACCTATATGGTAGTGACGTGTTAGAAAACAACATGACTATAAAGGATAGCCCTTGGCACAAATTAAATTAACTTGTTTTGCTTCACAACAGATTTTGTGCACAGAGTATGAGTTAAAAGGTTAACTAAAATGTAATCACTAAGGCTAACATAAAACAGAATGTCCCTGCATTGCAAATGTGATATGATGTAAGCATGATAAATGAATGAGCACACAACACTTCACGAAAAAAAACAAAAACGATTAATTACAATTAATCTCAGTCCACCGCACTCAAGTGGAGCCTGTGCTATGCATGTCTGTTTTATGTATTGCCTTTGTAAGAGCCAGTGGCCATTTTTCAATCTAGTGTATATCTGAGTATTTGAGTTATTAAATGCAATCAATCTATGTACACCATAGGAATATCTCAGTGCTACTATTACTACTAATAATAATAATAACAACAACAACAACAACGATAATAATAATAATAATAATAATAATAATAATAATAATAATAATAATAATAATAATAATAATAATAACAATTTGTATATGAAAAGTTGGAGTTTGTATTTTATTTTATTTTTTTGTGTTGTGTGTGGGTTTGAAATGAGTGAAAGTCTGTAGCAGCTGAATTTTAAATATGTTGGAGTTTTACCAGAAATGCCAAAGAAGATGGAATTACAGTAATCCAAGCTCCAGGGTCCCCAGTCCAATTACTGCCAGTGTTTCTATGCACGTTCTCCCTGTGCTGTTGTGGGTTTCCAGGTGGATTGGCTATGACAAATTGTCCCTAGGTGTGAATGAACATGTAAATGTGTATATTTGCGTGGTGCTGCAATGGACTGGCGTCCCTTCCAAGTTATATTCCTGCATCACGTCCAGTGTTCTGGATCCACTATGACCCTGAACAGGAAAAAGCTGATACTGAAGATGGATAAATAAGCATGAGACTATGAAAGCATTAACCAATAGTTCAGCATCTTTCAAAGTAAATAGAAGACAGGAAGTGATGTGGAGCTGATAGAAATGTTTGGGGGTTTTTTTGTTTTGTTTTTTTGAGCGTCCTAACATATGGATCAGATGAAAATTCAAACCAAATTGTGAACATTTGTACAAAGTTTTATATCAACTGAAAATTTGGAATTTTAGAGTTTTGAGGACAATGAGTATCATTTCTTTTTGTCAAGGCTCCATTTAACAAAGTTGGCGTCCGTCCATTATTTTAGATCATGAATACACTCAGTGAGGTAGAAGGACAAGCTGTAGTGCATTCTCTATGATAATCACATTGATTCATAACAAAATGATCATTGCTTGAATTTTCCAAAGTAGGTGCAAAACAATTTAATGTTGTGGTGACACATTTTGAAACCATCCTTGAAAACAGGGGGGAGAAAAGCTGCACAGTAAGTTAATTATGCATTCAATCACATCCAATCAGTTATTGACTGTGGAGACGTCAGGTGTTGTATTTATTAACATCTTTGCTATGATGTGAAAATCTGTTCAAAACCTGGCTCTTCAATCCAGTCCTTAATTTACACTACAGTCACATCAATCTAGCTGTCCAGCGTGTCACAAAATATTAACTCATACTTAAGGCTCTCTCACACTAATAAGATTCATTGATATGGAGGTAAGATCTCTGTCCCTGCCTTTCACACACGGCAGCTCATGGATCTCACTTCTCTCTCAGCTCACTAAAATAAGGCATGGTTCAGACAGGCATAGGAATACAGATTCAGTTGCCATGAAGTCTGCCATCCCTATTTTTCACATTCTCTCTCTCTCACCTATTTCATCTTATCTCGAGACTGAGAGAGGAACTAGATCTGTGACACTTTAAGAAGCAGCCAAAGGCCCCGTGGCCGAACGCCAGCCACTCCATGACAAAGGAACAGATCTGTGTTTAAGTGACAGCCTGAAGGATTTATGATGCTGAATTTGCATCTTGCAACTCTCAGTGGTGCTATTGTGTTTTTAGAACTGAAGGGAGAATTGCTCTTAAAATGCACTGAACTTCTGACCCTCATTTGTGACTATTGTAAAGGAAGCATGTGACTGGAAATATGACAACAGTGCTCATAACAATCCATTGATATTCTCTGTATTTCAGTTTTACATAGGGACATAGACATCATTTTAAATCAATACTATATAATCAAACCAATTACAAATCTGAATGAATGAATGAATGGTTATTAACCTAAATCTGACATGGAACACTCGATATTTAATACATTACAATACAATTAATTCAATACAATGATACAGTTCTAGCACCAAACTAAAACTGTAATATATTGTAGTAATATTTTCACCCTTCACTTCTCTGAAAGCTTGCTGTTAGGACGCCCCACTGAGATCATCCTCGTGAGCTGGAAGTGATGTCACTAAGTAGTGACCGGAACCGTGTTATCATAATAGAGATCTGAGAAATCCTTCAGCGGATCTGAAGCAGATCACACTGCAGTGTTACCTCTCAAACAGACAGTAAAAGATGCTGCAGGGAAAATGGGTGTGTTTTGTTATCATGTGTGCATGAGGTGATGTCATACTGAGCTTAACACACAAGCGAACAGTAGAGAAAGGAGAGAGAGAGAGAGAGAGAGAGAGAGAGAGAGGAGAAATTGCAGTTCACAGATGGCAGCATTTGGTTCTTTGTGACCAATTTAACTACCCACCATATTAAGCTTGATTGTAACTGGTTCACATATGGATGAGGGTGTAGGCTGTAAAAGTGAAGGACAGAGGGAAGACAAATGTCTTCAGCACGTCTAATAGGATCATTCCTGGCCTTGTTGAACTTCAGTCCATTACTACTTTCATCCTTATGGGATAATCAGTATATTAGTAAGGAGTAACATGACCAGGCATGCTCTTATAGGAAAATAATGCATGATGGGTTGGAGTGATGTGGCCTGACATGAAGTGCAGTTACAATTACCATCTCGAAGCTGATTATTTTACATTATATCGAAGTGCTATTGAAGGAAAATCTTATGCTTATATTAATGCCCTGCTTCTGATACCTTATCGTTTATATAGTAACAGCTCATTCACTTGTATGGCAGGTCTAATAATAAATAGATTAAAAATGTGTTGTTATTTAACAAAAAATGCATAATCATTAATATGCTAATTTTCTGTAAGAAGATCTCAAGTGTCAGTGCTTTTTAACGGACAGTAAATTTTCTGCCATTGAAAATCTTCAGGACAGGGGAATTTGTGCTTTCCAGTTTCTTGGTTGTATGACAAGCTGTTTTTTTATTTATTCATTTAATTTTTTTTTATCTTATTAACTTAAAAAAAATAGTGTTGTGAAGGAACAACCTCCCCTTTTGTATTTGTATTACATATGCTATATGGCCAAACATTTGTGGACACCTGACCATTACACCCATATGTGGTTCTTCCCCAAACTGTTGCTGCAAAGTTGGAAGCACACAATTGTATAGGATGTCTCTGTATGCTGTGACATTACAAGTTCACTTTAGTGGAACTAAGGGGTCAAGCCCAAACGTGTTCCACCATGACAATGCCCCTGTGCACAAAGCAAGGTCCATGAAGACATGGTTTGCCAAGGTTGATGGAGAAGATCTTGAGTGGCCTGCACCTCGAGAGTCCTGACCTCAACCCCACTGAACACCTTTGGGATGAACTGGAATGCCGACTGCACCCCAGGCCTCCTCACCCAACATCAGTGCCTGGAAGTACATATGAGTGTGATAGTCAGGTGTCCACAAACTTTTGGCCACAGTGTGTTTGTATCATTGTTTATGCATTAGAGTTTGAAATGATCTTTTTGTGGTGCAGCTGGTGGCATTGATGCCACAGCTCCAGGGTTCCTGGTTAGTTCCTGAGCTCGGGTTACTTCATAGAGTTTCACATGTTTTCACATGTTCTCCCTGTGTCCATGAGGGTTTTCTCCTTATTCTCTGGTTTCATTCCACACCCCAAAAACATGCCAGTAGGTGGAATAGCTACTCTAAATTTACCCTAGATGTGAATGACTGTGTGAACGTGCGTGTGGTGCTGTACAACGGACTGGTGGCTCATACAGGATGTACTCCTGCTTCATGCCATGTTCCTGGTATAAGCTCAGGGTCCATCAAGACCCTCATCAGGATAAAGCATTTACTAAAGATGAATTCGTACAAACCAGCATTGCTCTTTCATTTTTCAAGTTATGAGCCTTTGTAGATTCTGTCGATGCTTTTTCTTGCTGATAAAAGATTAAAGCTGGCCTTCTGATGTGAATTGTTTGCAGTGTTGCTGTCACCAATCATTTTTATTCCATGGATAAATTTTAATGTGAATATGAGCAGTGCCATAATACGATGTTGTAGTGTAGCTTACTATAGCTTAGTGCTGAGGGGTAAACAAATAGCAATAGCAGATCAGTTGGCAATCGATGACTATCATTAGCGTGGTAGCCATATTGTTGTGCTGTAGGCTGCAAGTGACTGGTTTCATTGTTTCAAGCAAATGTTAAGTCACAAGAAACTTGAGTCACAAGAAACCTCAAAAAACAAATTTGAAACACTAATTCAGTAATGACAACAGCATCCTCGGTGTGCTTATTTATCCCACACACCCCCAACCCCCCAATGACATTTTAGCACATAAAATTACATAAATAATTAGAGCCAAGCACTGCTTGCTCGTAAACATTTTTCAGACTAATATAATTAGTACTGTCACTGACATTTACATTTTGATGGTCACTCAGTACCTCAGTACACATACATTGTCAGGCACTTGTCCATCTTGATCACCTTTGCAATGCGATTTTGACTGTTACATTATGAGAGTAAGTCATGCAATGCGTAGTCAGATGACAAGACTTTCTTCATCTTACAGTGTACATATGGCTTAAATGTATCATTTCAAAAGGTACCTTTTTTATAGTTTTATACAGCAGGTGATATTCCCCTTACAAACAATTCACATTCACATTCACAGGGGAATAAAATGTACATGCTTCACATATGGACAGTTTACACGTGATTTTTTAGACGTTTCAGACAATTTTCACATATAGTGGAATATTTAAATGTAGTGTGTGTTCGTGTGTGTGTGTTTATTCTCAGATGTGATTTTTTTTACACATTATTTATTTATTATTACACATAATTTATTTTTACTTGTGCTTTTAACACACAATGAATTTATTTTTATGTTACATTTTTATGTTAATTGTCTCATGTATATGGCATACGTTTTTATTTTCACATGTAACTGTTTCCCCAGCATGATTAATTTATTTACACTTGTTGAAGGGACATTTATAGACGTGATGTATGTATATATATATATATATATATATATATATATATATATATATATATATATATATATATATATATATATATATATATATATATATATATATATATATATATTTTTATGGTGTCGTTTATAGACGTGATGTGAGTACACATTATTCATTGATGTCACTTGTGGTTTTGTGAATTCATTTCATGGCATAACATGGTTATGCACGTGGAAATGCACTTTCAAATGTTTTTGACACGTGATCACATATTCATCAGTTATATGAAGTGAATGTGATTTTATGTAAAGGTCCCCATCATGTGACAGGTGATTGTGTGTACTTTTGTGCTCATTCAGATTCAAGCTTTTTTAAATGAAAATGAAATAATTTCACTGATTTTTAACTGATACAACTGTAACTGATAGAATTTCATTAAATAATACTGTTGAACTCACTGACTAAGGTAGTAGAGACTTCCATTCAGTCTGTTAGATGAATGTAGCTTGAAGTACAAGTCACACTTATTCCTTCCTTCATTGCATTAGCATGTTACATCCTTGTTGTTAATAAATGAAACTATACTAAGACATACAGAAAATACTAAGATGCTCTAAGATTACATTTCAAATGCAAATCTACATCGGTCACACTGCCTACACACTATATGAAGCTCCCAAATAGTGCTGAAAAAGAGCTTAGCACTGCATTGCACTGGCAAGAGGTTCCACTAAATGCAGGCATCATTTTATTAAGAGTGTGTCCTAAAATCTAGAGGGCCTGTTATGTGATCATGTCAGAGGTGTCCTGCTCTTCACATTGCTCCATCTGCTGTTAGCATTGGGTTAAGCAGCTATTCATTTATAAATTACTTTGTAAAATAATGTGTGGACACATCCCTTTGTTTATTAACTAATGAATGAATAATGACTGATAAGTTATGCTATTTCCAGGAAAGCTTCATTAGCCATTCTTAACTTATGTCCAAGCTTCATGTAACTGATTTTCTTGATTAAGCACTTGTTTTCTCTCTATCTGTGCACATGATCTGCATTAAAGATGTTTAGTCAGCTAATTGCCAAATGCCCTCTGTAAAAATTTACCTTGTAAATAAGCATGTCTCAGTTCCTTAGTGGCAAGAAAATAAATGCGTGAACATTTAATGAGGCTGTAATGATTGTATGAGTGAAGGGAGGGAAGTAGATTGATTCAGTGGACAGCAGCGGTATCGGTGATGTCAGCCTCAGGCTGGGGCTTGTAAATAGTTAATTGTAGTTGATAAGGAAAGATGGACAATAATGAAAATTCCTAGAACTATTTCTATAACAACATTAACTAGTTTCATCTGTTTGGTGTTGCTTGTTTTAATGCTGGTCTGTAGGGCTTAATGTTGCTCGACTCTTATATAAAACCAGTGTCATAGCCACGAGTTTCATTACATGAAGATTAAGGTACGTTATGGGGACGTTACATCATAAAAACAACATGTTTTTCAGTGTTTATTTTACCATCAGTCATCTGCTTTTGCCTTATGTCCTTCATATGAAATCTTTATTTATTAATAATACAATGAGTATCAAGGCTGAATGAAGCCATTATACTGGTTTACAATGTGCGTGGGGGGGGGGGGGGGATTGCGTAGAAAAAAAACGAGGTGTCAACGGTTACTCGCTCAGTAGAAAGCTAATACCTAATGCCTCAGTTCAAATTTAAATGAATCTATGTGCCTATTAGCCATCTGGAAACATCTCAATTAGTAATAAATACTCAGTGGGCTTTTAAAATAAGTTAAAATAATAAATGTGTAATTTGTCCAGTTAATCCTCACTCTATTAATATCAATTTTTTATTGACTTTAAGACAGATATTACACTCCAGACTGTTTGAGAGTCCTCCATCTCCCCAAATCAAGGTCCTGGGATGTCACGTCAACTGTATTATATCTCTTTGTTATGCCAATTCCCAAGCCATATTGGTATGTGTGTATAGGAAGCAAATTTGACATGCTGTATTTTTTCAGTACGTTTCTCCATAGACGTCTGTTTGCAGAGAACTCTTTTTCAATGCTATCCTAACATTCATTCACACAATCTTACTCAATGATAATATTCTACTTGTTAATTCCTAAAACTTAACCCTAAATAGTGTTGTGTCATTTGTGTTGTCTATTTGAGCTGGCTCTTTTAGGTGACTGATTTTTATAAAGTACTTTAAATGGACAGAAATCTTCAAATTTTACATAATAAATGTTAAGCACTTATACAGCAGGCACAAGACGGTTAATGCAGGAATGTATTTGGCAATGTAGATGTTTGTGTCTTGCTATTTTTACATTTATTTAAATAAATTATTTTATAACAAACAGAATGCGTTACTTAAAAGTGTTATTTTGTGTCATATTATCAGAAGGTGGAGTAAGATTTTTTACATGATAGATGTAAACAACCGTAGCCAGTTTTAAATCAAGCTAGCTGTCATGCCCATTTTGGCAACCCAACACCCCCTTTTCTTTCTCCTTCAACAGTACCAAAGGGACTGTTTTAAATCTCCAAGCATTCTACAAGGCACACCTGTTCCTAATTTCCTTCCACATGTAAGCTTGTTGTTTTACCCAGACTCTTGCTAAGTCTTGTCATTCAGGCTGTGCCTTCTATGTTTCCCATGTCTTTCTTCTGGTGTTTTTGCCCTTAGTCCTCTCAATTCCTGTTACCTCCGCCTGTATTTTTGTTATTGCCCCCCTGAATATGTGTATTCTGGAAACTTACTGTCCATTTTCCTGTTATATTACTGTGTCTAAACATTATATTTGACCTTAGATCAGTGCTGAGAACTGGTATGGGATTAGCTCTAGTTTTCTCTAGTGTTTTTGTTTTTGTTTTGTTTTCACAGAAACAGGCAAAGTCTGTGTTGTTTTGTACCACCATGTATCATGTGCAGTGATAATTTATTGTTGGGTCCCACCACCTGTATGTAGAGAGCCCATATGTTATGCTGTGAGCATGTGTTTGCCCCTGCTTTGTGTTGTATTTGTACTACTTTCCTTCACCTTGGCTCCTGGCCAAAACCCTTAGAAAAACTAGGAAAGATAATGTGTCACAGCCAGGCGATCCCTCAGAAGCACACATTATCAAAGCTAGCACTGTGAGATAAGTGCTTGTCAATGTTGTTTGTGTTTGCTCTGAAGCTAGACACAGGAATGACCTGAGAATGAATGACAAGGCTGCTGTGAAGAGACCGGGATGAATGCTGATTAAGCTACAGTCTGAAGTCTGAAGATGTAAAGCGCTGTCTCTACATTGTCTCTCTAGAGTGGATTTCATTTGCATTGACTGGACCCTGCCTAGAAGGCGCTCATATAAAGAGGCAGAGCTTTTTGGTGTAAAATCCATGCCTTTTTAACAGACGCACAAATCTGATTAGAAATGATATTTGGGAATTTTTCAGCTCTCACACTTTGCTGTAGAGATTCAGTCCAGTACAACTAGTCTCCAAAAGGGCTCCATTATCGCATCGGTCATAATCTCCACTGTCACTAAAGTACTTGTTATAGATTTATGTAGTACATAGTGTAGGTGCATTCATGCAAATATTCAATCAGCCAATCAAGTGGCAGTAGTGCAATCCATAAAATCATGCAGATACAAGCCAAGAGCTTCAGTTAATATTCACATCAAGCACCAGAATGGAGAAAAATGTGATCTCAGTGACTTTGACCGTGGCATGGTTGTTGGTGCAAGATGGACTGGTTTAAGTTTTTCAGAAACTGCAGATTATTATTGCAAAGAGTGATGTGAAAAACAAGTAACATCCAGTGAGCGGCAGTTCTGCACCATGTTGTTGATGAATGGTCAGACCTTTTTAAGCTGATAGGAATGCTACGGTAAGTCAAATAACCACTCTTTACATCCATGGTGAATGGAAAAGCATCTCAGAATGCACAACATGTCATACCTTGAGGAGGATGGGCTACAACAGCAGAAGATCAAGTCTAAGTTCCATTCCTGCCAGCCAAGAAAATGAATCTGAGGCTACAGTGGACACAGACTAACCAAAACTATACATTTGAACATTGGAAAAATATTGCCTGTTCTTTTTACAATCTTCAACTGTCCAGTTTCGATGAACCTGAGCCCAATATACTGTAGACTCAGATTCCTGTACTTGGCTCACAGGAGTATGTGTTCCAGTTATTCTCTCTTGTCTGACCCTCAGTGCTCTGTTCTTAAATGGGTGATCCAAGCCTGGAGCGATGTAAGACCAACAGCAGTGAACTAGATGGCAAATGTTTGCTAGCTAGTTAAAAAGCACAACACGGCAAACAAAAACACACATACCACTGAAATTCAGACAACTGCAGACAATGTTTTACCTAATAATCTCATAAAAACACTGGCATACATATCATCTCACTTGTCATGAAAAGAGTTTTCACTTTATTCTCATTACTGTTGTTAATACCAAACTTCAGGAATACATTAGGAACCTCAGGACACACGGCTGTGATGTAAACAAATAAATACAGTGCCTCTCAATAAATACAGTGCCTTGCAAAAGTATTCACTCTCCTTAAAAGCCATCAGATTCCTCTGGATTACAAGTGACACTTACAAAGATAGTTTGCTCTTATGCTCTTAAAGTAAATTTTCTAAGTCAAAATTCATTGTTTGTCAGCGAATCTTTAAAAAAAACTAAAAGTGCTGCTTGCATAAGTATTCAACCCCTAGAAACACCTTTTGATGCAATAACACCAAGTCTGTTGGGGTAAGTTCCTACCAGCTTTGCACATATTTGGGAATAATGTTCACCCATTCTTCCTGGCAGATTTGCTCCAGGTTCTTCAGGTATGTTGGATGCTATTTGTTCAGTGCAATTTTCAAACAGTGCAACAGATTCTCAATGAGATTCAGATATGGACTTTGACTTGGCCACTGTAGCATATTCACCTTTTTGTTTTCAACGACTCCTGCATTGCTTTGGCCTTGTGTTTGGGACCACTGTCCTGCTGAAATATGAAGTTTCTCCCAAGCTTTATATTTTATTTACATTATATTTTTTAGCAGACTGAAGCAGGTTCTCTTGTAATATCCCCCGGTATTTTGCTCCATCCATTCACTGGGTCACTCTCATGCTTTCATATGGCTCTTCTTAAAAAATAGTTTCTTTCTAACCACCCTCTTATACAGTCTTCGATTATGCAGAGCTCTTGAAATGGTTGTCTGGTGCATCTTCACTCCATTCTCAGCCACTGTACTCTATAACTCTGTCAGAGTGATTGTTGGCCTCACTGTGGCTTAGTTTTGTGCTTAGTTTTGAGGGAGGGCCTGTCTAGGTAGTGCATGGGTTCTGTGATGTAGCTTTCACTTCCTCAGTATTGATCCAACAGTGCTTACTTATTGATCCAAAATTCTATGACCTTATCTTTAACTACCTTTGACAAGCCACTGTAATATAAATTCTTCATGGAAGGCTTTCTTTACAGTTATGACATAAGGAAACATCAGCATTAATGATTACTAACTTTGTAGTTACTTGATGTTGTTCATGTATTATATGGTATTTCATATTTTACCATTTCATTTAATTTGCACTATTCAGTCATAGTCTGTAGTGCCAAAGCAGACATTGTCCATATCAAACAAATCCACAGGATTAACATCTGATCTTTGCTGAAGTCTTGCCCTTTCAAGCTGCACTCACACTAGTGGGCAACAATGCAACAGGCAAACCTTAATTTTCAATGTAACGCGTGACACAAAGCTGTCATTTCAGTGACAGTGGAAGTGAGATTTTCTCAACTTCATATTAGTTATAATGCTGTAAAATCCAAACGATTGGCTCAAATGATTCCTCAGACCAAACATATGGTGTGTGCAGTATCACAGCTTTAGTTACAACTTGCAATTAATTCCTATGTACTGTCTGACTTGAAAAAATGGAATAAAAACTTATAACCATGGTTTCGTCATGTATGCAGACAAATTGAAAGGAAGTAGCACTGACTGGTGCCTCTGGTGAGTGTTTGTAGCTAGTACACTTAGCTTTCTTTGCTAATTTGCTGGTAACTAATACAAAGCATGCAAATCAAACAAACAATTTTCACAATGATTAGTGAGTTATTTAGAATAAATAGATAAGTATATGGCGGTGCCTTTGGTGCATGCATGTAGTTAGTTATACATACAGTATGTGACTTATGCTAGCCTACATATTAAATCTTTGAATACATTTTAAATACATCTTAAACAAAAGTCATTTTTACACTGTAGTGAATTGTGTGCTGTAGGCTATACATTTTGGCTACTGCCCTTTCTTGAAGCTTCCGGCAGCAAAAAACTCTGATGTGTAAAAATTAACCTACATCTGCCAGAATTGCCCAATCTCAAGAATCTAAGCCATTCAGAAAGACAGTACTGTACAAAAGCTTTAGGCACCCTATTTTTTTTTTTTTTTTTTTAGTATAGATTTTGTTATACATTTTTTATTTTATGACTTCTACATGATCAAGTCAGTACAAAAAAGCATTTTAGATTCCCAAACATTAGTTTTCTAGCACAAAATTAAATGTTACAGAAAAATGTTTGTATATCATTAAAGAAAGCAGCATATTACATAAGAGACACTTTTCAGACAAAAAACACAATGAAGGCTGCTGGGTTTTGCTGC
Source organism: Cranoglanis bouderius (assembly GCA_023630585.1). Taxonomy (NCBI): domain Eukaryota; kingdom Metazoa; phylum Chordata; class Actinopteri; order Siluriformes; family Cranoglanididae; genus Cranoglanis; species Cranoglanis bouderius. Next base: position 11,632,841 of record CM042547.1, read on the forward strand.
AAAAATAAGAAGTAAGTACGAAATTCAAAGTCTCCAGAAGAACTGTGGCTGGTTCTGCAAGATGCTCAATAAAACTTAATAGCTAATTTCATTATAAAACTGCACAAATTGTCCCGGAGACTATTTGTATTTTAATTTAAAAAAATTTGTCACACCAAATATGGACTTTGTTTCATTTAATACTGTTTACTGCTCTTTATGGTATTTTTTTTTTTTAATGTAAAAACATTTAATTTCATTATTTTGAAGGCATCTTTGCTCTACAGCATTTCTTTGCATGTGCCTAAAACTTTTGCACAGTACTGTATACAAACACCTTTAGTAAATTAGCCACCTAAATATTCTGCTAGTTAGTACTAGCTATGATGATAATCAGTGGTGCTGATTAGAACACATATTTTAGAGAATGTTTTCTTCCCTGCTATTATTACTTATTTTTAATGAGATAATTTCCAAAGTGGAGTTTTAAAATAAGGATGAGTATATTTCTCAACCAACTCTGTCTCAGACTGGGCTCCACATTACATCACTTAATTGTTCTACCACTGCCTTGATCGTCTAATTAACTTTCTAGCATAGTAATTAGCTAATGAGCTGAATCAGGTGTGCCAGAATTGAAGAACCACTACACTGTGCAGTGCTAATGTTGGAACAACTTTTCTTGGTCCAAATAAACCTTTTACTTCACGAACTCTTTGGCTCCTTGCATGTACAGGTATATAGTTGCACGAACTGTGCTGAAACTTTGCCTTGTTCCAGTTGTCTTATGAAAGATGACACCTGCTGCCTGGTACAGGAGTATTTCAGCAGTACTTCAGAGAACAGAGCCGTATGGAGCTCGGCTTTTTGGATCTATTTTTAATTAGCCAGAAACGGAGCCCCTGCTGGGGCACCCGGGTTCACAAAAGTTTATCCTAAAACTCGTTACCAGGTTTTACCCCACCTACGCTCCACCAACACACTCTCGGACATCAGACAACTTATCTTCAGCATCTGGCACATTTAATTTCTTTTTTATTTCTCTAGGTACTCTGTGTTTTTATGTTGTTTTATGTATGTTATATAATTTACTTCTTCAGCTCCTGCTGGAGTGAAGGCGAAGTGATAACTAGCACCAATGCTATACATTCTGCTGATAATTGTAGATAATGAGTAAATATTTGTATGTATGAATGCTTTCTAAAGTAAAAGGAGTGAGCTAAGATGTCACTTGACATGTCTCGGTTCATTTGTATGGCAACGTTGCTATTTAATATCCAGTAATAGCTTGTTTTACATGAGAAACACTCCTAGAATGATGAGCATGCTAACATGAGATTACAAATCAAATTATAGTGATGCAAGGTATGACAAATCTAAAGGCAGAGAAAACTTGGTAGGTTGTTTTATTTACTTATTTATTTATTTATTTAAAATAAAATTGACTACTAAGCAAGTTTGTGCAACATGGTGCATTACATTACATTTATTCATTTGACAGGAGCTTTTACCCAAAGTGACTCACAAGTGAGGCGAGCACAATCCAAGCAGCACTTCACAGTCTTACAACTTACAATGAAAGCATTTTCTCTCCATCTTCACTTTTTTTCTTTAAATATGACTATGGCAGGACGTCTGTGATGGGGAGACACATTTAATATGTGGCCGTCTTCCCCATTTGCTGTGTAAAGTTTAATGAGAAGCTCCAGGGCCGGCACCACATGAATAATGCATACATTATTCTATTTTAAAGCCCACACCAGGCATCTATCTTCAGTATGAACCAGAGCCAGTGTGATGGACTGGTTGGGAATGAACAGCCTGAGGCAAGCATGGCAGAGGCGCTGCTCAGAAACGCATTACCGTCTGGGAATGGGTGTGTGTGTGTGTGTGTGTGTGTGTGTGTGTGGCTGCTCCCCTGAAAACTTCATAAAACACACTGGCTGGCAGAGCAGGTTTATTCCTGAATGGCTAGATCACCTGAGGAGGTTTAGGTATAGAGAGGCAAAGAGCAAGAGAATGATCATATAAAACCATACTGCATATCTGGAAAAGAAAGCAATAAAACAATTCGTTTTCAACAGAAATGTATACACACACCTTCCAGCATCATATGAATGATGCAAAGGAATACAAATCATTTGACAAAAATTCCCACAGCTCGCCATAGTCTACATAATAACCTACTCAGTCTTCACTGATCCCCTGTGGCTCATCAATTGAAAGGTCCAATAGCTGGCAGGATTGCAGTTCGATCTATAACCATCATGGCTTGACTCCTTTTATTGTTGTCAAAAGCGAATCATACAAATGGTACAGAAATGTGACTGTGCAGTTCCCTGTTTGCACTGTGTTTTATATTTGGGTTGTCTGCTGATAAGAAATCTGGGCTCATGTCTGTGGCACAGTAATCAGTCAGTAACATAAAACTTTTCAACACAGCTTCTTCACTTTCTGCTTTACTTCAGATACACAAACGCTCAGCTCACTGCTTGTAGAGAGAAAGAAACAAAGATTACATAAATATATGGGGAAAACCAGGGCTCAGGTATGCCATGTTGGCCATTACTCTCAAATCCCACTCTCCCGCCATGCCCCCATATGCTACATACTTATATAACGTCTGGCTAAAATGCTTCCTGGACCACCTTCTCAGGAGTTTTGAGTCAGAGTTAAAGCTATTTTCCATGCACACTGGATGAATTTACACTTTAATTTTAATGTCGTAATTTCTATATGGTTATAATCTTCATACTCAAAACTACTAAGTGTAAACAGAGTGAACATATCTGGGCTACTATCAGAGTAAGAATACAAACAGAACACCAACTTTCATGTGAAATACAGAGAAATATGAATCCATGAGTGTGCACAGGGTACACTCTCTTGACCTCTCTGCTGTAGAGATTGAAAGCGTTTCAAATTTAATCAAACTCAAGGACAGAGACACACACACTCCATTTAAACGTCAGTCACTGTTACAGACATGACTGGACATGACCCTTGTCACGGCTAACTACGATAATGCATCCACTGGTTATCTTATACTTGAAGATTAATGAAGAATATCTACAATACACAGTGCTGTGTATTTCCTCTCCCACCAACTCTTCAATTCAAAGGATATATAAACACAGTATACTTTGTGAAATGGTCACCCACACGCACACCCGCACACACATGATTCAAGAGTAAGTGCCGTGATTTAATCTATCCTCTAGCAAATGGTGGACGTATGCAATATACACATATTGCATGCATCCACCACGTGGAAGAGGACAGATTAAATCATGGCACTTACTCTTGAACAAGCTGAGGTGAGCCAAAGGAAGAGCCTGAAATTAAATTACCTCTATCTACCTTTATAAATCATTCAGCCAAATGCAGAATGTCAATACCACAACATTGCTCTTGGCTGCCATTCTATCTTATAAAAGCCTCTCAAACATTTAACGAAATGAATAGGAGGGCAGGTCTGAGGTTTTTGCCCTTTGCCATTTAACACTGTGATTAATGATACATGACCTGCATTTTTCAGTTCACTGATTTATTCAGTTATTTTTCCCCCTAAACATGCAGTGTCCTTAAGACAACGTCATAGATTAGAAATCATTTATTCATTTGAAATGACCTAATTAGCCTATATTGGCAATGACTCTTGTTGACTTCCAATCCTGGATGACTACTCTGCACTGACTGACAATCTAAACAACAAATCTGAAAACTGAGATTAGACTCATACCAAGGCTGTTCAACTTCAATGCCTTCAATGCTACATACTGTATTTATACCATGGTCTGTCCGAATACTCGATTCAGATTGGCTGGAAGGTGTGCGTTAAAACTCCATATACCACAGGTAGTTCCGGTCAGTTTAATCACTGTTCTAAATTAATGCGCTGCGTATAAACAGTTGTAACCATAGTAACATACAGTTAAATTCACAGCTTTATTATTAGTAGAGATGCGGCACAGACACAGGTAATTCACACACACACACAATCTCTCTCGCTCTCTCTCTAATAACTATTTATTATAATTCATTCAAATAAATGTAATCTTATTGCACTACTTTTTCTCTGTGTATGATTTAGAGTGGGCAGAATTCTAGATCTAACGATCCGTATATAAAATAACCAACGAAAATGAACCGTTATTTTGATCTTTTCAGTCAAATTTTGTGCTGCAAACATCGAGACAGCTTTAACTTGTCAATGCGTGGTATATAAGTGGGATAATCCACAGCTAGGTGTGCATTATACGATTTTAATGCACTCTGTGTCGGGTGGTTCTTTTCATTCAACGTCGTGCATTAAAATCATGTAACGCACACCTAGCTGTGGATTATCCCACTTATATACCACGCATTGACAAGTTAAAGCTGTCTCTGATATACATATACCATAGTTGACAAATGAAAGGAAAGCTGATGGCTTTGTCAAACTGTCCTGAACATTTTGCTGGCATGGTTTGGGTTTTGGGTCCACTAGTCCCCTTAGAGGGAAGAGTCACTGCAAATCAGTACAACGTTTTTTTCTGACTGATCACCTTTATCCTCTGATCCTCCACCCCCATCCACAGGGCGTGAGGGCTCACTAAATGGTTTGACGAGTATGAAAAGGATGTAGTCACCAGATTTCAACCTAATTAAACACCTATGGGATTTCAGAGCAATGTGTTAGACACTACTATCAAAACACAGATTAGGGGAATATTTTTTTTTTGGAAAATGGTGTTCAGTCCTCCAATATAGAGAATTTATGTTAAGGCACAATGAAGCAGTTCTGGGGCCTCAACGCTTCACTAAGACACTTTATATTGGCTCTTCCTTTAATTTGTCACCTCTGTGTGTACTTTTGCATGTGCCTAATGTGGTGCTGTTTGTCTGTATCTAGTCTTATACATTTTGTCAGTGACAAGACCCACCTATTTTCACAGAAAAAGACAATTTGACTGACATGGCAAATGACCAACCACAGAGTTTGTTCCATAGCCCATTGACAAAAGTGAGATTATCTCATATACTGCATGTACTGCTAATTGCTTCAAACAAACCCTTTCAAAGAAAGGATTCTGTTAACGTTTTGGAGTCCAGTGACTATATCTTGCACTTGCACGCACATTGTGTTGCACTGTTCAAAAGTTTGCTCTTGTGTATGGGAGTGTGCACACAGAAGTGTGGAGAGTAAAAGAAAGTCTTCAACATTCTGAAGGTTTTGGCCAGAAAAGTGTACAATCCCTATGAGGCTAGTCTGTAGCTGGAGATCTGTTAATCACTTAGCAAATAAATACTGCAGGGTGGCTGAGATTTAGCTAGTGGAAGAGATAAATATTATGTTGCGTTATCAGTGTTGACTATAGACAACAACAAACATGCAGCAACAATTATTCACCTATTCATTCATTCAGTCATCTAAAAAAAAAAAACCCACCTAGTTTCCGTTTTTGCTTGTCTACGCCCTGGTTCTTAAACTGTTTAGCTTGCTCAGGCCATGGGGACCCATATGACAAATACTGTATTCCCTGAATTTACTATATTGAGTGTACATAGTTAAATATTAAGTTGTCCTTTTTCATATTTTTCCATTTTGCAGGCCGCCTGTTGAATAGCCCTGCCCAATATTATTGCTGATATTACAGTGATCAAGGCTCTGTAATAATGTCACCTCAACCACCTGAGTAATATTATTAACTATGTGGACCAACAGTCTTTTAATTTTAGAGCATTAATAAAGTGTTTGTGAAAGATCACCCTCTTTTTGCCTATTAAATTTCCAACATGCATTACTTTGTCTTAACTTTAATCTCACTAGCAGTGTCCAGCAGACAGTGTGCAATACCTTTTAGTTAATTAAGCATGTTTACATCTCTTAGGATATTTTATGCCATGATCCATCTTTCAGCATGACTTATGCCATTATTCCGCCCTTGGTTGTTCAGTGCTTAGGCCTTTTTCCCAGGTCCTCTTGAGACCCTTAATTGAGTGACTGAGAAACGGTTAAAGCTGTGTAATTTACAGATGCACTCAATTTCTCCTCACAGCATGTCTGAGATATCTCATCAGTTGCTGTTTTATAAATTAAATGATTCAATTCAGGTTTGTAATTGTAGATATTTCTAGAAATCTGTCTTCTTATTGTATTGGATCAATTGTTGGACAAATGATCCACAGAGAACATACTTTCAACATGAGTATGTATGTCCTGTGCCACCAGAATCTTGAACTGTCTTCTTGGTCATTTGTAGTAGTGTACTAGTGAAGATAAAATTTGACTGTTATTTGATGAGCAGCTCTCCAGGTTTTCCTAGCATTTCTTAAAACAGGATTCCTGCAGGCATTTCCACCATCTGTCTGTGTAATTAAGTTAACAGTCAGGTATGGCTCACAAGGTTCCCCCTTAGTTATAAGCTAGCATGGGGGGATTCACTTGAATGCCAGTCCACTCTTGGTCAAGAATTCAGCTTTATAAAGAGTGTTATTCTTTCAGTCCTTGAAAAAATAATTCACAGCTTCGTTGATCTGTTAAATCTGTTAAAGTCAGATGGGAAATTCAGTAGCAGCCAATAAACGATATATTTAATTTTTATTTATAGTTAATTTCTGGAATATCCAGTTAATGTCCAATTATTAAGCACTCTTATTGTTCTGTACTAAGAAGAGAAGGTTTGTTGTTCCAAGTTTAACCATTAAAACTGGCAACTGTATTTATCTTTTGGTGGAGGAATTAGGATAAAAGAATAGGCTCTAATTCTCACTAGTTCATGTTGCAGCCAGATATACTGTACCAATAAAGGAGTCCACTATTGGAAGCACTATACACATGTATAAAAACCACAAGTGGACAAATAACTAGTTTACACATCAGGACAAGTGGATTAAGTATCATAGTCGCCTGGGTACAGTAGCTTGCTGAAAAAATGGTCACCAAAATGGTCACCAGCAGTCACTGACCAATCAGAGAGAAAACACATACATCCTACTACATAACTCTAATTCTAGCACAGTATGAAGTCACCTTGTGTGTAAACACTTGTCGAGCCAAAATGAAGACACTAGCTAGACTCCGGTACGTCATTTACGTGCCAGAGAACATGACAGCTCATAGCCAAAGACTGCCTTTTTGTTGAGGGTGGAAACACAATATGCTTCAGTACAAGAGACACTATCAGGAGAGAATAAAGACTAAGGCTACATAAAACGATCCCCTCCTAGGAATTGCAATACCTGCTCATTTTCCTTTCATTTCCTATTTAAATTATGTGCTAGCTTATAATTTCCAGCCAAGCATAACATGGGCAAACACATTGGTGCTTTCACTTGCGGGCTAGCTAATGAATGTATGATTTATCCCCCACAATCAACCTTTCAAATGCTGTTCTGTTCGAGAGGGGGGGGAATGCTGTCACACTTTTACATTCAGTTGCCAGTTGCCTACTTAAATCATCTTTACATGTGCCTGGACTACAGTATCGGGTGTCCCATACATAGCAAGTAACCAATTTTATTGAATGAATCTTTGAAGCCAAACATTCCCCACGTTCTCAACAAATAAACCCAATACACCCTGTCAAATGCTCTTCTGCATCAAGTGAGAATGGCCCTATCAGTGTATGACTATTTCTAGTCCACTACATTAAATGAGGTTGTCTGCATGCATCATCATTTCATGGAGCCCACCTGATCAGGGTGAATGAGTTTTGAGTATTTCTTAAGCAGTACCATGAGTACATTATAGTAATATCTTACCATACATTTTGTGACAAGACAGGGCAATAGCTCCACACACTTTAATGGGTCCATAGCCTTGTTGTATATCAAAGTAATAATGTTCCTTTGCATGCTATTTGGAAGATGACCTTCCTCTAAGGCATGATGAAACAATTTCACAAGTCATGGGCTAAGAACATCTGAGAATTTAAAAAATAAATTTCTACTGGAAAGCCATCCTCTTCTGGTGCTTTTTCCATATTTAATACCTTTGACTGCTTGATGGGTCCAATTTCATATGATCCAATTTCCTTTCACTCAGAAGTCAATAAATGTAGCAAGTTCACTATTTAAAGGAATTTTTCCACCGCCTTTTTGTTTTCGGCGCACTGGGATGAGCTCAGTTCCTCACAGGAAAAAAAAAAGGAATGTTAAAATTATGTGACTATCATATACAATCAAGTCTCTTATGGGTGACTCCACTAATGGGGTTCCATTTGTGTCCCACTGATATTATACATAGAAAAAAAATATTTTATCCCAGCCACTATTGCTACACATTACCTTCAAATATAATTATTAAAATACTTCACAAATTTTTAATTTCTCATTAATGTGTGAATTAATTTCACACCTCGTAATTGAAAGATCCGTTTCTATGACTCATCAGTTATAGGTTATGAAAAATGTTCAATTTTAGTTGAGTCCCACAACATCCTGTAAAAATAAATAAATAAACAAATAATAATAAATTTAAAAAAAAAAACCTCTCAGCCCTGTTACTTTCAACACTTTTACTCATTTTACATATAAACCTAGTAAAATGACATTATTGCCTAAGATGCACCATTTTGAATGGTTAAATGTGTATTCTTAAGTTTAATGTTGAATACGTTGTGTATAGACAGTTATGAGGTTAAATGGCAGGCCAATCATACATTCACCCTTGTATAAAGGTACTTGGAGTAACATTTTGTTCTGGGACAAAAGATTCTTAAAAACCACTATACTTCTAAGAATTAGAGCAACAAACAAAAACGTGAATGTATGTTTTCTTTGATTCAATACTCAAATTTTTAAAAGCTGGTATTAGTGTCTGTTTACTTTGTTACTTTTCTGCCCTTTAATCCTGTTCATAATATTTCTGCCTACATATTTGACTTATTAGATGAAATTAATCCCAGCATTCAGTTATGAGAGTATGAACTTGACTTAATGAGCATGGAGTAGCCATTCTCTAGCACTCGTACCTAATTCTGTGGCAGATTGCAGCTTTTATTCCTGTTGTTGTTTTATGTTCAGTTGTTTTTTTGTTTTTGTTTTTTTCAAATATGGGTAAGATTTTGCCTTGAAAAGTGTTGCTTGCCTCCCACACTATGACTACAGTGCATCTGGAAAGTATTCACAGCACTTCACTTTTTCCACATTTTGTTATGTTACAGCCTTATTCCAAAATGGATTAAATTCATTATTTTCCTCAAAATTCTACAAACAATACCCCATAATGACAACATGAACGAAGTTTGTTTGAAATCTATGCAAATTTATTTTTTTTAAAAACACGAAAAAATCACATGTACATAAGTATTCACAGCATTTGCTCAATACTTTGTTGAAGCATCTTTGGCACCAATTATAGCCTCAAGTCTTTTTGAGTATGATGCTACAAGCTTGGCACACCTATTTGTGGGCAGTTTTTCCCATTCTTCTTTCCAGTACCTCTCAAGCTCCATCAGGTTGGATGGGGAGCGTCGGTGCACAGCCATTTTCAGATCTCTCCAGAGATGTTCAATCGGGTTCAAGTCTGGGCTCTGGCTGGGCCACTCAAGGACATTCACAGAGTTGTCCCGTAGCCACTCCTTTGTTATCGTGACTGTATGCTTAGGGTCGTTGTCCTGTTGGAAGATGAACCTTCGCCCCAGTCTGTGGTCCAGAGCACTCTGGAGCAGGTTTTCATCAAGGATGTCTCTGTACATTGCTGCATCCCTTGGTCCTGACTAGTTTCCCACTTCCTGCCGCTGAAAACCATCCCCACAGCATGATGCTGCCACCACCATGCTTTACTGTAGGGATGGTATTGGCCAGGTGATGAGCGGTGCTTGGGTTCCAGACATGACGCTTGCTATTCAGGCCAAAGTGTTCAATTTTTTTTCTCATGGTCTGAGAGTCCTTCAGGTGCCTTTTGGCAAACTCCAAGCGGGCTGTCGTGTGCCTTTTACTGAGGAGTGGCTTCCGTCTGGCCACTCTACCATACAGGCCTGATTGGTGGAGTGTTGCAGAGATGGTTGTTCTTCTGGAAGGTTCTCCTCTCTCCACAGAGAAATGCTGGCGCTCTTTTAGAGTGACCATCGGGTTCTTGGTCACCTCCCTGGCTAAGGCCCTTCTCCCCTGATCACTCAGTTTGGCCGGGCAGCCCGCTCTAGGATGAGTCTTAGTGGTTGCAAACTTCTTCCATTTACGGATGATGGAGGCCACTGTGCTCATTGGGACCTCCAATGCTGCAGAAATTTTTCTGTACCCTTCCCCATATCTGTGCCTCGATACAATCCTGTCTCGGAGGTCTACAGACAATTCCTTGGACTTCATGGCTTGGTTTGTGCTCTGACATGCACTGTTAACTGTGGGACCTTATATAGACATGTGTGTGCCTTTCCAAATCATGTCCAATCAACTGAAGTTACCACAGGTGGACTCCAATCAAGTTGTAGAAACATCTCAAGGATGATCAGTGGAAACAGGATGCACCTGAGCTCAATTTTGAGTGTCATGGCAAATGCTGTGAATACTTATGTACATGTGATTTTTTTCGTTTTTTATTTTTAATAAATTTGCAAAGATTTCAAACAAACTTCCTTCACATTGTAATTATGGGGTATTGTTTGTAGAATTTTGAGGAAAATAATGAATTTAATCCATTTTGGAATAAGGCTGTAACATAACAAAATGTGGAAAAAGTAAAGCACTGTGAATACTTTCCGGATGCACTGTGTAAGCTGTGCCCTCATTATTTTTCCAATACCTTGGATCCAACAAAAGCAGTCATACATCACAATATTCACTATTGGCATTCTCTTTATATTAAGTATATTAAGCACCAGAATCAACCAGAAACTCCACTTTCCTGAACATATCACGGCCTACAAACAAGGCCGCTATTAACTATAATACTATAAAACTACCCAGTACAACACTCCACCAAGACGTTCACAGACACCTGAGTTCTATCCATGCACACCTGCTCCTAGTTACACCTGCACCTATATAAACTTTGGACATTTCTTGTGATCTCACCATAACAAAATAGTTGTTTTCTCGTGATATCGACTTAATTTTCCTGTGTACTTGACATAACACCATGTTGTTTTTATTGTTCTGGAGGCAGCAAAAGCTTAGCGCAATCCCACAGCATCATGGGTGAACAAATTCATTTTTACTTTGCTCAGGGACTCACTCAAGCTGAAATAGCTCTGTCTGTCAGTGATTGACAACTTCCACTTTAGTGTTTGACATTTGAGAAAGGGACACCCTCTCTCTTAATGTGGAGACAAAGTCCATCTCTACAGCAGGAAATTGGTACATTTATGGTGGCAATGGTGATGGCAAAGACGGCAACTTGCATGCAACACCTGTTCCATTCGCAAGGCGGGAAAACAGCATTTTGTTATGTCAAGATCACGAGAAAATTAAGTTGTGAAAAAATAATAATGCATGGCCGCTTAGGGCTTCTGTACATTTTGGAACTGATTGTCAGTGCTTTTTAATACAAACGTTAACCTGCACTTGCATCTGCCTCCGACTCTGTCACATTACAATTGCATAAGCTTGAAAAAATTGATTATGTTCTACGAGGACATGAGTGACCAGATATCCACCGTCATCGCTAATCACTAACTTCATGAAGTGTAATAGCAGCTCCTTCTTTGAAACATTATCATGAAATTCCTGTTTATTTGGTACATTTGGAATTATTGTAAAAGTGTATAAATGTGTGTTCAGTATTTTTCTCGTCAGTTCAAACTTCTCTTTGTTTCTGTGAGAGATTGTGACAAAGGGACACCGACTCTTTTTTGTTTAATGATGTACAGATGGCATGGTCAGTGGTGAAACTCAATAATATCCAGATGATGAGTCTCAGAGAGATATTGGATAAAGCTGATCATATCTTCCTTTTGTTCTGCTTGTAAGTGTCGTGCTATATGGACACTGTGAGGTATTCTGGCTGTGTCCCCTAAGTAGGTGACTTTACCCTAGAGGGTGTCAATAATTACACAATTATCTTCTTTTAATGTTTCAAAGCAAAAGCCCAGAGATTCGATATAGCAGTAAATACAAACCAATTCCCCATGTTTAACTGACATTAACACACAGGCATATGAAAAAACTGAGTGCCAGCAATTGGTTTCAATAGTTTTGTCACTATTTGAGCAACAGAAATAATATTTACTGCATTAGCAAATATTAGCATATTACTACAGATTTTAATTTCTTTTATGCACTTATAACCTGTACACAAACCAAAACTAGCACTTCCCTCAGGATCATAATGCCAGCATGCATGGAGCTTTCTCTCTTTATGAGAAAGGGTTAACCTTTCTCGGCCTATAAAGCCCTGACAGCTGTCAGCTCTCAAAAGACGCCCACCTTTTATTTCACACGAGAGTGGGTGAGAGACGGAAGAGAGGAGGAAGAGTGAAAGAAGGAAAAGAGAGATGGATGGTTATTCGAACAGAGGACAGGCAGAGGACACTTGAGTGCTCCGTGTCTTTAACAGCCCTTGCATGATATAAGATCAAAGTGGTTTCATATTAGCCTACTGACTCATGGCGTAGGGACTGATGGAATATTAAGAGGTATGGAAGGAAGGAGGAAAAGAGAGAAGGTATAAATATTCTGAAAAAGGAAAACGTAGGAACTGCCCGTTAATTCTAAATACATGACATTTTCTGCATGAACGTGGTTTTATAAAATGCTTTTCAAATGTGGAATAAGTTATATTTTTACAATTTGTTAAGCACAAATCACATATCAGCACTGAAATCACAGTAGGAACATGGTGTCTTATGGTGTCCTGGCTTTAAATTCTATATTTTATGTGTATGTCAGCGATGCTTCCATGTTATGCCTTGAAACATGTGCAGTATCATGTGAAAAATGTATGATAACATGGGGGGGAAAACAAAGCAAAACACATGACCTACATATGAAAACAAATGAATCGTGGGGGTGGGGTTTGGGAGGGCTGGGGGGATCACACATGACAAATAAAACCACTCACCCTGCATGTGTAAAATTAAGAAGAAAAGAAATGAATCATGAAAAAAAAAATGATGCGAGAAAAACCAAATTATATACAATACATGTGTAAAATTCACATGTGAAGTTTGTGTGACTTTTCTGTAAGGGTTAGAGCTACACAGTGGTCATGTCAATCTCTTATTGCTTCATGCTTTTACATATCCAAGTTTGAGTCATATTATCTAAACATGTACACTTTGCACATTATGGTGTAGATGAATGTGGAATGTATAGTATATAGTGAGGTAGCCTGAATCCTCTGGATATTAATAGCCCAAAGTGTACTGTATACAGAGCATATCTAATTTTCACGGATGGCAGCACGTCTCATTGTGTGAGCCTTGTCCTGTGTGTTGTTAACTTTAACAGGCCGGTAGCAGCTGCTCCTTGCTCATCATGTTTCTGCTGCGACGCACAAACAGGCTGCACATCTCTTCACGTCTCTTCTCTTCTCCACCACATTCTCTGGCTCTCATTTCCATTCCAAGGCCACTGAGGGCCCTTATAGCAAAAGGATGCTGTGTAACCCCGACATCCCAGCCAAGATGTGATGCATAGCCCCCATAGCATAGTATTACAAGGATGCTTCATTAATAATTGTGCCAAAGTCCTGTTTGCGTGTCTGCGGTGAGATGAGAAGACCAGGTCCACCGAGACCTGGGGTGAAAGACTAAATTTATACTTCAAATAAACCATTTAAACTACAATCCTCATCACAGACTCCAACCCTCCCCCTTTCTCGTCTTTCCCCTGAACATACTCCAGTAGCATAGTCACTAGAGACCTAATCTTTCTTTCTCTCTCTCTCTCCCTCACTCTCTCTCTCTTTCTCACTTTCTCATTTATTCCTTTAATCCCAGCATGGGTGTGTTATTTTTGTTATCAGGTCCACTTTTGACACAGGTTTTCCAAACAGGGAAGCGTGGACATGATTGATAAGCAGGATTTTCCAAATGTACAGCAATAATTCATAACGCCTGTCAGACTGGGAATCACTGAGACGCGGCCAACTCGCTCTTTATTTAATCTTGATTAAACAGACACATGTAGGTGATGTAGGTGTGAATGCAACTCCCTCTTACCAAGCATGCATACTAAAGACTTGATGTGACACACACACACACACACACACACACACACACACACACACACATACATCACCAGCACTTTTTTGCTTTTCCCACTCATACAGTCACAGTTAGGTTGGTTACTCTGACCCCTAATGGCTATAAATAGCAATTCCTCATCGCTTGCTCATCACAGTAGAGGATGTAATTTGACAGACAGCTCAGACACAGATACACGTGTGTACTCAAAGAAAACACACAAATAAAACCTGGAAGGAGATATGGAGCAACTGAGCTAAATAAATATCGATACTTGAATGTAAAGCATGTTTGACACCAGACATATCCCCTTAGTTTTATTTCTTGCTTCCATAATTCCATCTCCTGTAAGTGAAGTCTTAATCCTGACAGCATGGAGAGGAAAGGGAAAAAAGTCTGAATCAAATGTGCAGTGCAAATATTTACCTCAGCATTTTTACTCAGCACTTTTGAAAAACGTTCTCTCTGGGAGATGTTCGCACAGCACACACACGTTTATGTAATTCAAATGGCTGCATAAAGACACTCATTCACCTCTTCTCTAAACTGTGAGTCATCCCAAACACACTCATTCACTCTTTGCTTACTCACTTACTCACACACTCATTCACTCACACACTCACACACTCACTCACTCATTTACTTACTGATTTACTTACAATCACTCCCTTACTTATTTACTCACTCACTCACTCACTCATTTACTTACTGATTTACTTACAATCACTCCCTTACTTATTTACTCACTCACTCACTCACTCACTCACTCACTCACTCACTCACTCTTTACTCACTCCCTCACTAACACACTCATTCACTCTTTACTCACTCACTCACACTCACTCACTCACACACTCACTCACTCACTAACACACTAACTCACTCTTCACTCACTCCCTCACACTCACTCACACACTCACTCACACTTTACTCACTCACTCACTCACACACTCTCTCACTCTTTACTCACTCACTCACTAACACACTCACTCACTCTTTACTCACTCCCTCCCACTCACTCAGTAACACACTCACTCACTCTTTACTCACTCACTCTTTACTCACTCACTCTTTACTCACTCACTCACTCACTCTTTACTCACACACTCACTCACTCACACACTCACTCACTCTTCACTCACTCACTCTTCACTCACACTCACTCATTCACTCTTCACTCACTCACTCACACACTCAATCACACACTCACTCACTCACACACTCACTCACTCACACACTCCCTCACTCTTTGCTCACTCACTCCCCCACTCACTCACTCACTCATTACTCACTCACTCACACACTCACTCACTCTTTACTCACACACTCACTCATTCACTCACTCACACACTCACTGTTTACTCACTCACTCACTCACTCACTCACTCTTTACTTACTCACTCACTCTTTACTCACTCACACTCACTTACTCTTTACTCACTCACTCACTCACTCACACACACACTCTTTACTCACTTACTCACACACTCACTCACTCTTTACTCACTCACTCACTCTTTACTCACTCACTCACACACTCACTTACTCTTTACTCACTCACTCACACACTCACTCACTCACTCTTTACTCATTCACTCACTCACTTACTCTTTACTCACTCACTCACACACTCACTCACTCACTCACACACTCACTCACACACTCACTCACTCTTTACTCACTCACTCACACACTCACTCACTCTTTACTTGCTGATTTACTTACAATCACTCCCTTACAATCACTCACTCACACACTCACTCCCTCACACTCACTCACTAACACACTCACTCACTCTTTACTCACTCACACACTCACTTACTCTTTACTCACTCACACACTCACTCACTCACTCACACACTCACTCACACACTCACTCACTCTTTACTCACTCACTCACACACTCACTCACTCTTTACTTGCTGATTTACTTACAGTCACTCCCTTACAATCACTCACTCACACACTCACTCCCTCACACTCACTCACTAACACACTCACTCACTCTTTACTCACTCACTAACACACTCACTCACTCTTTACTCACTCACTCACTAACACACTCACTCTTCACTCACTCCCTCACACTCACTCACTAACACACTCACTCACTCTTTACTCACTCCCTCACATACTCACTCACTCACTAACACACTCACTCACTCTTTACTCACTCACTCTTTACTCACTCACTCACTTACTCTTTACTCACTCACTCTTCACTCACTCACTCTTTACTCACACATTCACTCACTCACACACTCACTCCCTCGTCACTCACTCACTCTTTACTCATTCACTCTTCACTCACACTCACTCATTCACTCTTCACGCACTCACTCACTCTTTACTCACTCACTCACTCTTCACTCACACACTCACTCACTCTTCACTCACTCACTCACTCACTCTTCACTCACTCACTCACACACTCACTCACTCTTTACTCACTCACTCACACACTCACTCACACCCTCACTCACTCACACACTCACTCACTCGTTATTCACTCACTCACTCACTCACTCACTCACTCACACACACACCCACTCACACACTCACTTACTCTTTACTCGCTCACTCACTCACTCACACACTCACACACTCACTCACTCTTTACTCACTCACTCACTCTTCACTCACTCACATACTCACTCACTCTTTATTCACTCACTCACACACTCACTCACTCACTCATTAACTCACTCTTTACTCACTCACTCACTCACTCACTCACCCACTCACTCACTCACTCTTTACTCACTCACTCACTCACTCACTCACTCTTTACTCACACACTCACTCACTCACTCACTCACACACTCACTCTTTACTCACTCACTCACACACTCACTCACTCACTCACACACTCACTCACTCACTCTTTACTCACTCACTCACACACTCATTCACTCTTTACTCACACACTCACTCACTCACACACTCACTCACTCACTCTTCACTTACTCACACACTCACTCTCTCTTCACTCACACACTCACTCACACACTCGCTCACTCACACACTCACTTACTCTTTACTCACTCACACACTCACTCACTCACTCACACACTCACACACTCACTCTTCACTCTCTCACTCCCTCATTCACTCACTCACTCACTCACTCCCTCTCTCACTCACTCACCCGCCCACTCACTCACTCATTCCCTCCCTCCCTCACTCCCTCCCTCACTCCCTGACGGAAGAGCCCCCTCCTCCACACCTTCAACCCCAAAATTGCTAGCAGTCCTCCAGCAAGCACTAAGAGCCCCACTTCAGAGAAGCAGGGCATAGGCAGGTGCAAAAGAACTGCTTATGCAAACACACACACTCACACACACACACACACACACACACACACACACACACACACACACACACACACACACACACACACACGCACACACACAAGGTGCTTACTGGAGGGTAACGGGACCTATACAGAGGCAGGGGGAACATCTGTGGCATTGGGACACACACAAAAGCCCCCCTCCCCAGTTCAAACTGGAGCACAGTCTCTCTATTGACTCAGGCTTGGAGAAGAACACCCCTAATTTAGGGCTTTCTATAGCTCTCATCATTAACATTTCAGTGTGTGTGTGTGTGTGTGTGTGTGTGTGCGTGTGTGTGTGTGTGTGTATGCGTGCATGCGTGCGTGCGTGTGTGTCAGACATCTGTGTGTGCGTCCACCCCCATCCAACAGACTGAAGGAAGAATACATTATTATACTCTTAGAGCCCACCACACACATAATCACACCAGCCCTGTTTTCTGAACATGCTTCAAACAGGTTAGAAGCCACTGAAATGCAACTGGATTGTACGACACAAGCAAGTGCTTGTGTGTGCGTGTGTGCATGTGTGTGAATGTGTGTGTGTGTGTGTGTGTGTGTGTGTGTGTGTGTGTGTGTGTGTGTGTGTGTGTTTGCCTAGCAGCCCTGGATCATTTATATTTATGTAAGCTCAGTAGCTGAACTTGTTTAAAGCACTTGTCTTTTTTTTTTTGAGTCTGGTGGATTATGTGTGATAGAACAAGCTTATTACTGATGCCATCTGAGAGATTTAGCATTCATTCTGTCATCATTTAAGATAGACATTACTATTTATCAGAGGATCTTTACTTCTCCAATTGACCAGTATGTACCACAAGTGAGGCTTAGGGCAGTGAATAAATGAATGTTTAAACTGGTTTGTTAATACTGAGACTAAACACAAACAGTAGTGATGATGACAGGAAACATAAACCTTTCTATATATACCACTTCATACACCATATAGCTTTGCTACTGCATAATCTCATTTTATTGTGTAATATGGAAAATTCTGAAAGAATCCTACTAGAGACACTCTTACTCCTTTTTCAGTGGCAAGGTGCCCGAGTCGAGCCATCAGTTTAAAAGTGGGCTCAGTGATTTTTTTTTAGATCAGAACACTTTTTGTGAGATTTTCTTGTATTTCCTCATTTGTAAGTCGCTTTGGATAAAATCATCTCCTAAATGAATAAATGTAAATGTAAATATAAGATTTGGTGACATTAAGCTCACATTCCAGCAGCCACTTGCCTGTCAGTTATGTTCACTACGTCAGTCATTCACTCATTCAGTAACCGCTTTATCCTGGTCAGGTTTGTGGTGGATCTGGAGCCTGTCCCGGGAACACTGGGCGTGAAGAGGGAATACACCCTGGATGGGATGCCAGTCCATTTCAGGGCACCATGCACACAAGTACTTTCACACACATTCATTCACACCTAGGGGCAATTTATCTTAGCCAGTCCACCTACTGGCATTTTTCTGAGAGGTAGGAGGAAACCGGAGAAACCCCACATGGACACAGGGAGAAAATGCACAGACATGCACAGATAGTAACCCGAGCTCAGGCCTGAAACTGGGGACCCCAGATTGTTTATCGATTTTGAAAGCTTCCCCACTTCTACCAGCTTTCAGGCTTTGTGATTTGGAGGAAACACTGAATGTGTTCAGAGGAGAGGCTGATTTTATTTATTTTTTTAAGCTTTCTTCAGTTATCTTCCACCTATACCTGTTAAAAGAAACATGATAACATCAGACATGGAAGTTCCATATTGAACTGCATGAAATCAAGTCTCTCTGAAATTCTTTCTCAAATGGTTTGAATTCTTCAGCTTCTATACACAACAAAGAGATCCACAGCATCATAGACAATAATTACTCACAAGGCAACACATAACAGTGAGTAAAATGTTATTTTCTCATCAAAACACTGATTCATTCTTTTTAAAAATGAATAATCTTCAGATTTTTCTTCACTGCTTACATAATTTTTTAAATGCTGCTGTGAAAATGACGAGTTGCTTGAGTTGTTGTTATTGTGACAAAATGATACTGTTGCATTTTGGTGCTGGAACCAAACCAAGAACCAAGAACCGACCAAAAATGCTATCTGTGCTTCAATATGATACTTTGCTTTAGATACTCTGCCTGAAATTCTGACCTTCTATTGCCCTTGTGTCTAATGCGAAAGCTGCATATATCTATTTTTACATAAGACGAGCATAGAGCATACAGGAGATCAGTGTACTGACACATAACTGCTAATTCTCCATGCAATACAACATGCAAATGAGGGCACAGGAATTAGCTCATGCTTGAACAGACGCAATCAATAATTAGCAGCTTGATGGTCCCCAAGCCGCACTGCCTCGCCTGCTGCAGCATCCGTAATGGTCTCTCGATAAATATACGACTGGAGTCGTCCATCAAACCCAATGAGACACAAAATAGGACAGTGGCTGCTTGCAGGAAACTGTCTGGGAGGAAACTCGAGTGTGCAGAATGTGCACTCCATGCACAAAAATAGGCATCCTTCACTCCTGTGTAGTGCAGCTGTTTTAGTGCAGCTCTGCAAATGGATTGTGAGAGCTCTTCAGTCAGTCACTAGGAAAAGATGGCCATGGTGAGAGTGACACACACCAGCTGAGGGAGAATTTCCTTGTGAGACTGAACGGCAATGAGAGACAAGGGAGCTGACAGGCAAATTCATAGAGAAAGGTGGGGAAAAAAACAGCACAAGATGTTAATTTCAACAGGGGGATCAGTTAAGCTCCTAATCAGAGGCTCTGAAAATCATTAAGGCGAGGATTTCGCTTCTGTATTTTCCCCACTGCCTTATTTAGGTTTCTTAACATGCACGGCACGGACGCAAACTCGGCTGTGTGTAATTGTCTATGAAGTGTTGATGATAATAACAACTGTCACTCAAATGATGGTAATAAGAGTGAGTCCTCTCCGATAGACATGTTCAAGCTGTCAGGTGCAGACAGTCAAGGGTTAAATATGTCATGCAGCCAAAGCGCACACTGGAGCAATTAAATGCTGCCTGTTCTAACCTCCTGACCTATGGGGTGCCATGGCACAGCTGGAAGATATTGGGAAAGAGTCAAAGCTATGACTTCTCTAAGAAGAAGAATGAGAGGGGGGTATAATTGACACAACAGAAGCCCAAATGCCTGAGGGTGTTATCACAGCAACCAGTTCACAACCGCAACCATTTACAGTGGACTAAGAACGGAGGCTTGGACTCCCGTGTGCTAAGATATCTTTAGAGTCCTGGCTTGACTAGCCATGTCCAGACACCAAAGCCCTGCACCAATCTATTAAAATCAAAAAGGAACATTGCACCCTTTTTTTTATTACTTCTTCAATGCTCGCATCCCCATCCCCGCTCAGGCCATCTATGATAACAGTACTATTAGCCCTATAGATCAATGTGTTTTTATTTTCTCCAGCCTGCACCACCCCTCCCCACATCCACCTCCTCTAACAATGCACGGACAGTATTGGGTATAGGAAAAAACTGAATTACTTTATCTTTCCTCCCAAGGGAGGCCTGTGCAAGAAAAGTTGATTTGCAGCTGCACAATAGCAGTCCTTATCCTCTCATCTTCACCTCTCGCTCAGTCCAGAATGAAGAAGCCAATCATAAAGGCAGAGGCAGAAGAAGAGGAAGAAGATGAAGACAAAAAAAAAAAAAACAATTACGATTTTGCTGAAATGAGGGCGAAGAGGTCAAGGAAGAGACTCCGAGAAATAACCAGAGCACAGGACAAAGAGGAAGAAAGACAACCTGCTATATACTTCCCCCACCAATCATCATCAACTGTCTTTATGTTCAGCCTCCTATCCTATTACATACACACATACTGTGTATAAACACATACACGCACAGTTGGGCAGCCATTAGACGTGCTCTAATTGCTTTACCAATAGCTGGGACTGAAGGTCAGGGACAAATTCATTTAGAACACCTTAAGCAGACCTAATTGACGCTTACACAACACCTTGACATATGAGTGTTTGTGAGTGTTCCTATGTGACCCGGTTTGGGTAAATGGCAGAATTATGTATTGCGGGGCATGACCGACAGATGTTTGGGTTAGACAAGCTGCAAAAACTACCTCAAGCCTCTCTCAATCCTCCTCACCTGCGCTCTAGTCATTATCCTCTTGTTACCAATCAGGGTACATCCGTAGTCCTGTTTTCAAACAGTTAACAGTCTGTTATTTATGGATGTGAGATGTATTAAACTTGTAGGAGCATACCTGCAAATGCAACCATATATTCCCTGACTATTACAGCATTTTAGGCCAATTCATTGTTCGAATTATTTTTTCACTTCCTGCTCTCATTGTGAATATTTTCATTGAATTTGGCAGACCTTGAGTGAAGATTGAGGATGATTAAGGTAAATAGGTTAACAAGAAACAACACGATACGAAATACGAAAGCAGCTTCCTTATTTTTTTGCTCATTATAAAAGTTTTCCTCAACTACTAAACTGATGACCATTTTTGCAGATGTAATGGAACACTCTCACTCTCTCCATTTTTTGGCATCCTTTCTATAAAGCATAAGAAATGTATGAAACATAAAACAAGATAACTGAAAGCAGAATATGAGCATAAAACTGTTTTTAGAAAAACATTTTGCACTGAAGAAAGTGTTCTGTTTATGTGTGAGAAAGCAGTTTTTTCTCACACCACTGGCCATTAGCCTGCTCTTGACTGATTGATGGGAATAATTGATTCATTGATAGCTCTAGAGAGGTTGTCTGCTGAACTCCTTCTGCGCCAAGATCAGAAATCATTTGGTCTGGCGAGACAAAATGGAGGCATATGGATCCACCTGCTCGATTAGATTAGCTCCCCTCTTTCCGCAGGTGACCCCGAGCTGTCAAAGCTCTTGGGCATTACAAATGTACGCCACTCACCCCCAGCCCTGACTGAACAGTGTTTGACTTTGCTTCATTTGGATTAATTGAGTTCATTTCACAATTAACCTCAACGAGGATAAGAGTCAACCTCTGATATTGATCATGCTCAACATGTTTAAAAGTACAGAATCTGGCTCATCTTTCGCTTACCTCCATGTCGAGTGCATTCTACGCAAGTTATGTTCATGACCTTCATGATATTCTGAAGATTTGTTTTAGTGTAGTGTCAATTGTCTTGATTGCATTTATGTGTAATTTTTTTGTATTTTATACTCTCCATCCCCACCGGAATCACATTCTCATTCATTCAAAACTGTCTAATGTATACTGAAATATGTTTGCATTCAATATCACCATCAAAAATCACCATCAAATAATATCAAGATCAACATACTAAGTAACAGGTAACTGATTTTTTAATTAAAATTTTCACACCATGCAAGTACACTACACTCTTCAATGTATATTTGGATTGTACTTTGGGTTCTTTGCTTTCAGGAAGATATTACTCTGTTACAAAGGAATTATAATAATAATAATAATAATAATAATAATAATAATAATAATAATAATAATAATAATAAGGAAAGACTAAGTTTAGGAAAGACTAAACTTAACATACTTTCAGACAAGGACCTAAGTTAGGGACCAAATTAACTGAAATGGTATGTGAAGTGTGAGGAACACAACAGTCTCAGGGATGCTGTGTGTGTCTGCTCAGCGTGTATCCTCTATTTTCAATATATTTATGGTTATCTCATCATTTGACTTCAGTAGCTGTTTGTTGAACTCAAAATGACAGCAAATTGGAATTTCCATTTAAAACAGAATGACACTATGCTACCTTGAATCCTAGATTTTTTGCTGTAAGATAAAAGCCATTATTATTTCTCTACGGGTCAAGAGTAAAATTCAAGGTGTCACATCTCTCTATATAATTCTGCCTCCTACATGCAGGCCCAGAGACCATATAACTCTGAGTGACAGTTATGAATATTACCCAATCAAATGAAAGAATAATGGAATATTGAATTGGGAAACAACGAGTATTAATAAACACAGGCTTCTGCTATTGATCCCTTCACATGGAGCATCCTGTATGATTGCTTAACTGCTTCTCACTAATGAAAACAGAATAACGAGGTGAAATGTAATGCATCCAGCATCGTATTTGCTGACTCAGGTCATCTGCTCCTAATTAAGTTGGAGAAACCAGCGCTTGACCATTTGACTGTATGGTTAGGATTCATGTGTGCTTCCAGAAAATCAATAGCTCTGGCTGCTACATTTACATGTACATTACAGCTGTTAGTGTCTCTGGGCCTGAGATCAGAGTGGTATGTGAGAGCTGCATGAACTGCTGTTATTGCTTAACCAAGACATTTTATCTTTATGTACTGTATATTATGATATTTCAACCCCATCCTCAACTGACAAACTATGTTAGAAAGAAAGGCAAATGCTCTAGTCACTTCCATCACATAACTGTTAGACTTATGAGGGCAAGATCAAAATAAATCAACTGTCCGTAACAATAATAAACCAGCAAGATTAACGGCTTATTAATATCACAACACTGCTTTCATTTGTGGTTTAAATTTACCACAAAAACAATAAAGCCTCACAGTGTGTTTATTAGCTTAGAGAGCTAAATGTCACCTCATAATTTATACAGGTCTATAAATTGGCCCGAAACAAAGCTTAGCTCATTTTTACAATGAGTCAGTTCTCTGCTGAATTTTATCTGCTTATTGTATGTAGATTTTAATAGTCTGGATTTCTTTTTATTAAGAAAGAACACGAACATTAACTAAAAATGAGTTCAGATAAGATAGTAGTAGTCTTTATTTATCATCAAGCAATGAAATAAATAAAAAGGTTTACCATAGTGCCAGTTTGTTCATGTAATGCTTTGAACAAACATCATTGGCAGACTGACATTTAAATCCACAAGATGTTATACTGTAAATTACAACGCATAATTGTACACTGTAGAAAAATATCAACACTGTATTTGAGTGACATACACACAGATGGCTCTCCCATGTCGGATAGTAGACTTACAATTATTTTGGGCTCGCATGTCAATTTCACTTGCATTTATTTTACAAACAGCTATTTGAATATGTCATATGTCATATTTTATTTCATGTGCAAGGCTTGTAATCATGTCTCTTCTATTCTGGCAGAATAGAAGATGCCCCCATATGGGACTGGCAGGGTGGACAGGCATCACCCTTTTCTCTGCAGGTAAATGCTAGCTGTCTAGGTTCCTGTTACTAATTAGCTATCTCTGCCTGTCACCCAAATGCCTTCAGGAAGACTCACATTAATGCACTCAACACCCCCTCACACATCCACATGTACATCAGGTGAGCCAAAATGAGACAGCTGAGTGAGTTTGGTGATTAAGAAATTGGTTGTATTCATGCTTGTTGGTTTCAGTGTTAGGGCATACATGGGTAAGGAGGGATTTTTTTATTGTTATTTGGAAAATAATAGGAAAGACAAACACTGTCAGCACATTAACACATTTGTTACTGGGGCACGTACAATAAAGTCAGGCTTTATTATTTAAACATTTGTGTCTAGGCACAAATTACGATTAGGTTTGACCTTAAACTAGGTTTAGACTAGAAATTTTTTAGCCTAAGAATAAATTTCATTTTCTTCTAGTAATAATGATCGGTTGTGGCATAACACTGCTTACAACTGTTTCGTAACATGTATATTATTGAAACCTTAAGGGTCAACATGAAAGCAGACCCAATTCATATTTTTAGCTTCACCATTAAAACTTATTTTGACAAATAAATAAATAAATAAATAAATAACAAAAACGTAGCTAACAAAAACGTAGCTAACAAAAACGTAGCCGCCAATATAAATGTGATGTCTACAGCAGACTGTAGCATTTAAGTGGTAATTTTGCACGTTCAGTTATTTTCATTCAGTAAGGCAAACTAAGCTTCTAACAAATAAAATACATAAAAACCACATTTTTCATCCACCAAATTTGTCATCCATTATTTTCCCAACTAAAAACCACTTGAACACACACCACATCATAATCATCTCATAACTTCCGAGGATGACTTGAAGGCAGCATTTGTCACAGGGTGATATAATTTGTTCTATATGCAGATATCTAGTGTGGGGTAATGTATTTTTTTATTTTGCTTTTCCTGTGCCTATCCCTAGCCACAGATTCCAGCTCCTCCTGGGGATAAGCAGACATTCTCAAGCCAACTGTGAGATATAACCGCTCCAGCGGGTCTCCATCCAGTGGGATGTGCCTCATATGGCTCTAGCAGGAACCAACCAGGGGACATCCATATAGATTTAGAGGAGCAGTGGCTCTACTCCGAGGTTCTCCCAGATCGCTGAGTTCCTCACTGTATCACAAAGAGTCAGCCCAGCAACCTAATTTTCACTGCCTGTACTCACAACCTTATACTTTCAGTCACTACTCACAACTCATGACTGTATGTGAGGATAGGGATGTAAATTGAATGGTAAACAGAGCTTCATTCATAAACTGAGCACCTGTTTCTGCACCACAGACCAGTACAGTGACTGCAACACTGCTGCTGCTGGCCCAATCCATTTGTCAACCTCACACTCTATAATGATATGAATATACCGTTTATAATTACAGTCATTTTTTAATAACAACTCATATATCAAACTTAGGCCTTATATTTCCCACATTTCTGTATATTAGCATATTAGTTATTAGTTAAAGCACTTATCTTTTTGTAGGAGAAGTTCAAGAGTAAATCATACAACCTCTTGCTCTTCATACGAATCGGTGTAATTCCTGGGGTTTGGCTAAAGGAACATATTCTCTCCATTTCTGTGTATACACTATAGTATCACTCCTCTACTTCATGATATTCTCATTATGTCTTTATCACAAGCTATGGCGGCTAGTCATAGCTGACAATGCACCACCAGTTTACAGTTGGTTGGAGCTGAGAAATTGGTGATACTGACACATATATCACACCTATCCTCATAGACAATAATGTTTAATGAAACTGCAGTACCGGCATCCCTCTGAGACACTATATCCTAGTCACACTGCCTTTGGAACTGTGTTGCCATACTACCTTTGTGAAAATGAGTCATTTTAGCCATCTTTGGCTTCTAGTTACACTTGTATTGTGCAGCAAAGCCAGGAATCTGGTCCCAAATACTGTATGACACAACAGAATGTTACAAATTCATTGACTTTGGTGGGGTGTCACCAGTTCCATTAATAGTTCCATCTAGCTAGTATTATATTAGCCAAGACAAGAAAGACACAACAAAAAAGCAGCTTATTTGTTACCTCTTTTTTTTTTTTTAATTTGTTGCACTTACCCTAAAAAACTTGAACCTATGCTTTTTATTAAAACTTTGAAAGATAGAACCTGAACCTAGAACCTAATAGAAGAAGTGAAATGAAATATATATATATATATATATATATATATATATATATATATATATATATATATATATATATATATATATATATATATATATATATATATATATGGTTACAAGTTTCCTTTGTTTATTCAGCTAAATGCCATTTGTTCCTTGTTTTACAACAAAGTGAATAATACTGTACAGTATGTTTTACTGTATTATTACAATATCATCACAGCAGTATTACAGTAACTATACAGCAGGATCCTTTGATACAGTATAATCTGCCCATACTGTGAATATTTTCCCAGAATACCACTCAGGCTGCTGTATTGAACTGTAGAAAGTATCACATGGGTTTGAACACAGCATTTTATTGCAGAAATGACAAAAAATCTTTAGTGTTTTTTTTTTCTTGTAATTTATTGAGCATTAAAGTTGTTTTTAATGACTACAAAGGGTACAGGGAACAGGTGCAATTATCGAGCGTACTGCTTCCCTCTAGTCCCTGTATCTGAGAGGCATATCTTTACGAGATACTGCATAAAAACCTTGAAATACAGTTTATAATCACTAATGTTCTTATGATCCGTAGTGATAAAAATCAGATGTGGTATTTTACTGCAGCAGGTTTTAAAAACTCCACAAGTGCATGAACATTCCCAGATAACTATTGTGTATTCTTCAGAAGCGCCACACCGCACCCGCTCATCCCTCTTGGCGAGGCATTATTCTGTGCATTGTGCTGCCGAGATGGTTTATAGGTGTGATATAGCATTCAATAATGTGGGGAAATTCACCAGGCAATGAACATTTGAGAGATGAATCTCATTTAAGAGACTGATACTGATGATGTAATCAACATGCAATTTACTAATAGAACGGGAGCCAATAACTCACTGCTACATTTTTATGGGCTAGGAAATGTGACATAGTCTAAATGCCTGCCTTTAATAAAGAACCACCCAGGCCCTAATAAATTACAAACCTCTATGTTGGCATATGTGTGTGTGCAAGTTATAAAATATGCACACACAGTCACAAAATTAGACACCAGCTGAAATGTATACACAAACAAATATTCAGCTCCCTCTATATTTATCACTTTCTTACATAAAATACAGCTAATAAATACTATCAGGATGATATTTTGGACAAACTGTAGGTGATGCTGGACCAGTGAATTCTGCAGTTTGCACAGAAAGGTGTAGTTTTAACATTTAGCAGGTAATACATTCAGATTCCAACCTGCCGCCCAACCTGCTCTGTATGGGAGATTTTACGCTGAACATATACTCTTGCAATTTAGTAAGCCTGTGTATAGTTATTGCAAAAAAAGAAATATGACTCAGATTTACAATTACATGCAAGACTAAAATACTTTCAGGCCTTGCTATGATTCAATATATGACAGTGATGTCTGTGTTATAACATCTCAAGGAGACAATAGACAGAAGATAATGCCATTTATGCAAATGTTATCTCAACATGCTGCGTTAGCTGTCCCTGTGCTTGCAAGCCATTGCACAGAGCACAGCCTTGCACTTAACACGTTAATTGCTATTCCATTTTCCAATGCTTGACTAAATTGTTCCCTGAGTGTGGTCACTGACATCTTGACCTATTGTAAATTTTAAAGTGGTTTATTGGGATCGTCCTGAGGTCCTATCTCCCCCATAACAGTGCAGTACTACGGCCTGCACTCATGAATATTTCACATGCCCAATTAAACGACCACTGAGCCTGAGTGTTGTAGAGAACACGCCATGCCAGATGACACCAGAACCGGTGGCATCTATGTGTGATTATCATCCTTACAGTCACAAAGCCTCAGAGATGTTTGTTCATGCCGGCATAATCCTCACAGAACTCGTATCAGCTGGAAAGGTGATATGATGGAAATGCTAAGCAGAGACTGCTGAATCTTTCTACTCGTTACAGAACATGGCATTCACATTACTCCAGCGCCTGGTTTCATTGTGCGAAGACAAAAGGATTGATTTCCATCTGGTAATGCAATTTAAATTCAAATCAGCAGTGATTTCCAAAAAAAACATACACCTATATTTGACACTGTTCAGAAAGTTTTGGTGCCCTTGCTTGTCTTTGCACTTCCTTCTTGATGTGTTTTTTTTTTTAACGTTTGTATCACTTTGGTTTGTTGTCCAGCTCTCTTCTTCCATCTGAGAGATCAGACACGATGAATTAAACAGCAGGTTGTCTCTGCGCAGGACGACGTCTGAATAATTGAAGTGTCAGGTTGGTTGAATAAAGCAGAACCCATTTGAAATCTCCCACTAGTATAATTCAGTACAATTATATTCAGTAGAATGTACACACAGAATTCTGCACAGTGCTGGACTGAGTTTGCTCTCCAGGTAGTGTATATCTCATGTGGAGAATACAGGTGCAACTCTAGATTATATGTGACCAATGTGTTAAACATAGAATGCTATGGATTGCCCTCTTCCTCATTCAGCAGGGTCAAAACCATCAACTGCAGTTGTGAGCCAAGCTTTACTTGAACCACAGTAACTGCAGGGAGTTTTTCAAATAGAACACACACACACACACACACACACTTGCTCTGAACTCAAATTTCTCTCTTCTCTCTTTATGCGCTTGATGTTATGCTGATGAGAGCCGGCTGCCCGCAGGGGCCTCGGCTGGCCTGTTTGAGCAAATTTCTCCTGCGAGGGTCATTGAAAATTTGATTCAGAGTTCCCGGGGGAAACAAAAGAGGTGGAGAGAGGCTGGCCCAGCCTGGGTTACTGCCACACTTGCGCTGAGGGAGGGAGGTGTGTTTGCGACCCATTGGGCAAAGCAATATCCTCACCTCCTGTTAGACTAAGCTATAACCTCACCACTTGGGCTGAAGGTCTGCTTTGTTTTGAGCAATCACTAAATATCACCAGCTGGTCATTAATGTGCCTCTTACTAATGTTTCTGTAGTCTGTGTGAATAAGAGAGTCACTGCAAAGGATAAGCATCAGCCAAGATGGGGTATTTATGTTAAGTAAAGGTTTAGGTCTTAGCAAGGACCTATATCTGGACCCAGTACGAAACAGCAAAGTAAATGCACTGTTTATAATAGTGATGTTGCCTTGGTAACATTAAGTCCTACTGATGAATTATAATGTGTGGCAGTTTGAAAAAACCCATCAGATGTCACAGTGGCTAAATTTAGAAAAACAAACCAATAATCTTTTCAATGTATTATTATTATTATTATTATTATTATTATTATTATTGTTGTTGTTGTTGTTGTTGTTGTTGTTGTTGTTGTTGTTGTTGTTATTTGTTTATTTATTTGGGGGAGGGGGTGTTAATGCCAATAATGTGCATTGTTATACTTTTGTATAAAATAATATATTTTGTATACTTTTGTTTACATCTCTACTTTGAGAAACCATAAATATATTTGCCCAATAATGACATGGAAATCTTTTCATTTGAGCTACTTTTGAACTTGCTGTTTTGGCGTCTGCGAGCAAAGATGACCGTAAGTAAGCAACCAATTTGAACAAATGCAGTGGTAGAACAGTTAGTCTGCCTAAAGATGTGAAAAAAACTTGCCAGCTAAATGTGATTTCCTCATATAGTGAATAACTGTCATATTTTGATGAAGTTTTTGGATAGTTACATGCCATAGTATTTAATAATAATTAGCAAAAAATTTTCTTTGTAATCAGATAGCAGCCGTTAAAATGTTCGTGTTGCTCCTGCACCATCGCATCATCATCAAAACAGAGTGGAGCGCTTACACACTATGTACAGATGACAGCTGACAAAGTTTTAAAGTCTTTAAATGGGTTAATAAAAGACACGAATAACAAGACATTTTGTCATGTCTTCTTATTCTTCTTTAAAATGAGTCAGTAATGCAGTTTTACCAAAAGTAAAACTAGTATAACTAGGTTACAAAGGTAGGCATGGTGTCTTGGAATCTGAATGAAATCTTTAAATGTAATTTTCTCCCTTTTTCATTTTTGAGGGTAACCAGACATTAAAATGCAAGAACGTTACTTCTGTTTGACATGCAAAGGATTAACATGCAAAAGGAAAAACTGTAGTCATCAGCTATGTATATATCAAATAAAATGTCCAAATTCTATCAGGATGCCACACAAATTATAATAATGTTTCTGTGCAACTATAACAGAAGCTATACATCGGTATACCACACAGCTTATCCTTAGTCTCAAACTGAATGCTAACGATCCAAGCATGCATTGAATTTAGTGGCAGTCTGTTACTTGCATTTTCCCTCATCAGTAATATCTTCAGAGACCAATGTCCCCTTCTTTCTTTCTGCATTTAATCTTCTGGGCTCATTCTGCGGGTAGCACTGGAAGAGATTGATGACGGTGATAAAATCGGTGACTTTGTGGGTGTGTTAATTATTATTCATGTAATCACACAGAACATGGGCAGAACAGGATTTACAGCAGTAAGGCATGGCAGTGGATCTGGAACTGGGGTAATTTGTGATTGCACCCTCCTCTCCCACAGTATTTCACTCCTCCTCACTGCACACCATGAAATGCTTGTGTCTGTCAAACCACCCGGGCTTAGGAAAGGCAGCCTAGACCACTCTCTGTCTCTGTCTCTCCCGCTCTCTCTCTGTATCTCTTACTCTATTATCAGCAATGTGTTAAGAGCTCAGGAAGGTGAGATGAGGTTAGTATGAACCTGGACTGTCACAGTGGTCAGCCTTGACTCATGAATTCTGCTCACGAATTCAGTCCGGCAACAAAGGTTCACCAGGGACAGTGCGTGAGTCAGAGACAGTCTGGATGTCACTAATGGATTCTTTTGATCCAGATCCTCACTGTTGATGAAAGCTGTCCTCATCAGACTCGCGTATCCCTCTCATCCCATCCGCACACATCTGCCACCTCTCCATCTGTTTTCAATGACCTTCTCACAAGAGGAGAGAAGAATTTCATCTTACATCCATGATGTTAATCTTTATAATGTACTTTTTGGTCCTGTTTTTAACCCTATATCCTACCGACTAGATTTCTTTAGCACTACGTAACTAGAGCCCTCTTGTGGATGCTGTAGGTCATCAATAATAACTACCATCATCAACTACTACAACTACTCTGATGGTCAAACGAACAGGGGACGTAAGCTAGATGGCTTCATTCTTTCTGAAAAGCAACTTCTTTTTAACTCCTGAGCTATGAGTTCACTCTACCTCCAAGGAATAAGGGAAAAAAATGTTAGACTAGCTACTCAGGCAGACATGTGGGCAAAGTGTTCATAAATAATGTAGACCAGTCAACAGAAAAAGTCAGTATAACACATGGCACAGTTTAGTCATCCTTGAAAAAGCCATGGTCTTGGACAGCCTCCACTAATGCGAAAAGCAAAGACGGAAAGAGGATATAAGGAATGAATGGGACAGGTAGAGAGACAAAAAAGAGGTGGGATTGTGAGAAGACAAAAAGGAAGGAGATTTGTGATCTAGACAGAGGGAACAAGATTGAATCAGTTACCAGAGAAGATGAGAGAGAACAGAAAAGATAGAGGAGGGAACTGATTTAGCCCCTGTTGAAGTATTGTGATGGCGCTAAGTGTTAAAGAGTAAAGTGTGATGGATATGATCTGATTAGAATGAGCATTTGCGGCTTTAATTTCCTGAACATGGTCCACCTTTATTAATGTCAGGAGCAGCATGTAGACAGTTGCATTAGGGCTTCGATCACACTCTAATGACAAACATCAAGTAAGGGCATTGTTCTGCAAGCGATCATTGCGACCATTATATAGGCAAATTACATGATGTTTAAAATACATCACAGATCTAAACTAGAGCAGAGAATTGACCTAAAAAGCCATAGTATCAGTCTTCCCCGGTCTGGTCATTATAACTTCATTACACTCTCAGAATAAAAAGTATTAAATGGTATTTCTTAGTGTACAGACACTTTTCAAAGAGTTGGTACTCTCAAGGTTATCTGTCCTTTGTACCCATGAAAGTGATGTAAAACTATGTAAGGCACATAGTTGGACCATATGGGCCATGTTTTGTTTTTGATGGTATATTTATATTGTTTGTACTTATGACAATTTGACTTTTCTCCAAAAAAACTTTGCATTCCCATGCAATACATTTTACGGTTGCTGTTTCTGTACTGTGCAAAAAAAGGGCCAGCACATCTTTACATGTGAATTGGGTAAGCACCTAAAACAGCACTTCAAAGATGATCAATTGTACCAAATGTATTTCAGCATTTACTAGAACTTCATTTACCAGGCTGTCTGTGAGCTTACCTGTGAGCTCTATAGCCTATGTAATGACTGTCAGAAGTGTCAGCATAATATTAGTGTCCTGTAATATTTAATTTGCATGGGTATTTGTTCAGTTTTTGCAAATTTAAAGGGGCAGCCCAATCATGTTACACCTGAAGTGTCAGAATGAATGGTTAAATGATTGATTGAGTAATGCGTCAGTTTTTTTCTCAGGCCGCCCTGACTCCCCTCCTACAGAGCTTGGAAGCTGACAAAAGTAACTGAATATAAATATATTCAAATTATATGCACATTGCATGAAATAAAAATCCTTTTGTGTGGTGTATTCAGTAAATTAAAATGTTTTCTTCTTTGTTATGAACTTGCTAGGGGTAAGACTTGCATTTTAAAATGTATCATTCAAAATAGTCCAAAGGTGAAGTATTTGGGGTTCCCAGGGAAAAATAGAAAATTTAAGAGTGATTGAACTCAGCATTTAGCCAATCACATTCTTTTGTCATGCTCACATCTATGAAGTGAAGTGAAGGGACATGGAGTGAAGTCAAAATGGAGGATATGAATCACAATGAGGTAAGTGTATCTAAAGTTTTTAGGTTCTACTGAAATACTTTTTTTTTTTTAATTCCTGTTAAGCAGCAAATTTTGGCTTTTGGCTGCTAATAATCTCCAGCAAGTGTGTTAGCATAACATAACTAGCTAGAACATTACCTAAATAGTCACACAAGGCATATGCTATGGATAAAGTGTTTAACATCACTGAAAACAAGCTATTTGAGTAGAACATAAAAACTTTTTTTTTGTTCTTTTGTTTCGCCACTCTTCTTTTCCTTGGGAATCCCAGATGTTTCACCTTTGGCCTAATTTACCTACAATCTGTATTTTTGAGATTGTAATTTTTTTAATTTCTGTTTTGGATTCTGATTTTTTAAAACCTCAAAACTGTAACCCATCATTTTAAATAATTTTATTATTATTTAAAATTGAATTAGCTAGATCAAAATAAAGAAAAAATGTTCTGAATATGTTGAGATGTAAAAGAGAAATATGTGCAGCACACCAAGAGATGTGTTATGGTATATTTCATTTGGTTTTAGGAGCTCATATGGGGTTTATCATTCTAACAGCTTGACCTGATTATTGGAGCAATTATGCTGAGATGCAAGGCTGTGTTGTTTATGCACTTGAAATAACTCAGGACTCAGGACTGTCACCTGTTTTATTGTCTAATTACTGAGTGTCAAAAGGGAGGGCACACTAGTACTGTAATATATAATTGTGATATATAACTGTACTGTAATATATAATTGGTGTGTGTGTGTGGGGGGGGGGGGGGGTTGTTGTTTGGTTGTTAATTATGGGTCAAGTCATTGCAAATTTAGATTGGGCTTCCACCAACACAACCAGGGGTATGCAATAGACTAGAAGTGATAGAGGAGTTATGATTAGCTATAAATTCCAATTTATATGCTACAATATGATGAAAAGTTATCAATTACAAAATACACAAACATATCTGACATCTTAAGAATTGCCACCTCATAGCTCTAGACTTCTACCTGCATTA
Source organism: Cranoglanis bouderius (assembly GCA_023630585.1). Lineage (NCBI taxonomy): Eukaryota > Metazoa > Chordata > Actinopteri > Siluriformes > Cranoglanididae > Cranoglanis > Cranoglanis bouderius. The sequence continues at coordinate 11,667,421 of CM042547.1, forward strand.
AGTCATTCCCCAGACTATCCAGACCTCAGGTTACTGTCTGTGTGGAGTTTTACATGTTCTCTCCATGGCTATGTGTGTTTCCACCGGGTTCTCTGGTTTCCTCCCAAAAATATGCCAGTAGGTGCATTGACTACTCTACATTGCCTTGAGGTATGAATGAGTGTGTGAGTCTGTGTGTGCATGGTGCCCTTAGAAGGAATGGTTACCCTTAAGGATTCCTCCAGTGAGTAAACCAAAGAAGCCTTAAAGCTCTTGTGTAGTTGTGTGGTTGTGGTCAACAACAAAAAGCGTTTTTCTTCCATTCTACCATTCCAATGTACCATCCAGATTCCATCTACTGCCTAGACAGCCATGATTCATCACATGAAAGATGACTGTGGCTTAAAATGCATGGTGTTGGACTTGACAGACCTGGAAGAACCTTGAGATGTCCTGCCTATCTGCTACCTTATGTAAATGGCGTGTGCTGAAGAGGACCGTATAGGGATGAAGCTGTTCTGCTGGAACACAGAAACTGTCTCATTGAGATGTAGACTGGCTGTTAAATCTACATGCTTTACAGCACTTGTCATCTGAGTTGATGGCTATGCATTTTCTTCTGCAGGTGTGAGAAGATGTAAAGCTTGAATTCACCATATTTAATAATACAGGCCACAAATCATCAGCAAATGTTCCAGACAATGATGGAAATCTGGACGTTGGGAAGTGAGTGGCAGTCACTGGAACAATTTAATTTCCAAGGCATTGCATTTTCAAAGGTGGAACCATAAAAGCATTCATATGGATATTCACCTGTCAAGCACTGAACCCAACTACGAAGCCCAAGCTTCTACAAAAGTCTCAAAGCAAGTGATTTATGTTCTGTAAAATCAGCAGTGCATTTGCACAACTTTATTTCTTTCTTTGCAACAGCATAACAAGTTGCTCCGCCAGACTTCTACCTTTACTCATTTTCAATTATGGCACCTCATACAATAAAATAAAGAGATCAGCAAAGAAATATTCTGACAGCATCTTTGCAAATCGAAGTGAAACTGAAAAGAAGACTGAGTTTTTGAAATGGTTTTGGGCGAGAGGACAGTACTCCCACGGGACGCCTGTCATCTCCTAGCTCGCCCTTCACTGATGAAGCACAACCATAAAGCCTTCATAAAGTCTTCATAAATATGCATTACCTCAGCTATAGCTTCAACTAGAGGAAAAACGACACTCATTGTGAATCTCTGATGGCAAAGCAGCTGCTCCTAAGGCTAGAAGATGATTCCCTGAAATCTTAATATGCTTTATTCACATTCTGAAGTGAAAGTAAAATTACCAGTGGTGTGATTTAATTATTTAAAATCCACTCATCAATGCTAAGGGTATATGGTTTGAACAAACCTTACATTTTAAGACTTAGGCCACATAGCGAGAATGTGCAATTTGTATAATTCGTGTCCCACTAGGACAGCTGACAACCCTGAGATTGTGCAGCCATCTCACACGGCATGGTCAGGGGTCATGTCCAAGGCCAGAGTCTGAGAGTGGTTGGCTGACCGGGCTCTTCAGCACTGCATTTTTATCATGGCTTTGGTCTTTGTCCACAGGGACACTTAAACAGTGGTATGTTTTATGGAGGTCTTAGTCAACCTCATGACCTAACCACCTGATGAGGAAAAGTGTTTGTGTTTGCTCAACAACAGCGATGGTCCTGGCAGAAAACTCAAATGTCAAATCCACTCAAATTTTTAATTATGATCTAAGGGAATCGGATGGTATTGTTTAATATGTAATGCCACTATAACCACTATAATTAGGCAGAATACTGTTAGGGCAGAGAGCTGTTGGTGAGATATTTTTTTTAAATTGAAGAGAAAGTTTTGAGAAAGTTGTAATAAAGGCTATCTAGAAATACCACTACCCTAGTGGGAAATGCTTTTTTTTTTTTTTTTTACCCACAGGAAAATCAAAGATTAATGCTTATAGTGTACTGGGTTTCTTAAATCTTGCTTGATTTGATGTGAAGGAACTGAAAAGGATGCTCTTGGGTGTCAGGTAATACATTTTCTGTAGGCATTTCACCTACAGAAAATTCACATCATCTTATTTACATGTGAAATTTACACTTGTCCTCTATTGTATTATGTTTGACACATTTTTCACGTTTTCATTTTCACATGATTTTCTTTTCATGATTAATTTCTTTTCATGTGATCACCTAATTATTCACATAATGACAAAAGTGTTTACATAAAATCATAAAATCATATCTAGAATGAGAATAAAAATAGAGAATCATTTGTCTTATCACCTATGCAAAAGCCAAGCACAAATTACAGACAGATAATAAGGGTAACTATTTTCTCTCTCTCTCTCTCTCTCTCTCTCTCTCTCTCTCTCTCTCTCTCTCTCTCTCTCTCTCTCTCTCTCCCCCCCTCTCTAGCTTCTAGAGAACCACTCAGGAACATTAGCAAAACAGAGCCTCTCCAATACGCTGGTAAAAGTAGCTGCACTGTGGGCCTGTGAAAAGGACAGGCCTCTGCTGTGTTTGGACACCTGTTTGCATTTGGATTTCCCCACTCAAAGAGCTGGGCCTGTTATATCTGACCACCCACACAGCCACCAAAAGTGTGTGTGTGTGTGTGTGTGTGTGAGCACACTGACACTGAGATGTGTAACAAAATCAAGATGTCATAATGGACTTAATTCATCAAAGTTACATAGAATCAAGTTTAGATTCAAGCACATGGAATGACGTATGAACAAATTTGTGTCTAATTCAAAACCAGTGGTGATTTGAGTGCAATTGGTGAATCAGCTTCAGCCTCATGGACACAAGCTCCCAACCACTACTGCATTATTTACATGTCGTATATACTGTATACAACTCTCCCCCTACTTACCCTCATATACATATATTTTATATGAAACACACCTAATCGATGAAGGTATTGAGGTAGTGAGCCAAAAAAAGAAAAGGATTAGGCAGGATCCAAGGAAGGAAGTAAATCGACAGGGGAAAAATACATTGCAGTGAAGCTTAGTTTACTGAAAATGAAAAATGAATATAACTCCTCAAAAATGGCACACACAAAAAACTGATAACAAAGATTCAACAGAGGATATGACGGGCAATGATCGTCTTTTGTAATCCTTGTTTTTACAAGAGCAAGAATTAAATTAGTAAGAATTAAACAAATGCACTCCTGAGAACTCCTGTACCACTATTTGCTCGTTTACTTTTGCTGTGAGCTGTTTGAGGAAAAACTAGAAACAGGGAAATTCACTTATGTACTGTAGTTTTCTTGTGTGCAAAGGTACAATCATTATAATGATTAAAATGTTTGTTGTACAATTCAAACACATGTCTCAGTATACAACATTTTAATAAAGTAAAAAAAAAGAAAGAAAGAAAGAAAGAAATTAAAATATTAAAATCAAATAAAAGTAAAAAGCTGTCCGCAAGTTTACCCACAAGGCTTAAACATTTAAAGAAATCAAAGGGAAAAGCTATACCATACTAAGTTACTTTATCTATTTGTTTAATTATTGCTAATTTCCTGACCAATGATTTGTTGTTAAGACCATAAAAAGCTTAATATTTTGCCATTTTGGGCTCTGTCCTTTTTTTGCCCAGGAGAGTAAATATTAATGATTGATTATATCAATTTTATTTAATTAAGCAAGTCAAGGATTTTTTGGTCATTTAAATATTTTGCAAAGTTACAAACATTTCAACCAGATGTGAGTTAGGTAGTAAAGATATGCCAAAAATGAAACTATCAATGGAATTTGCCTACACTCATTTCATGAGCAGATTTGACTGTGTGCTATGTTGATGAATAAGCACCATTACTAGAACTCCTTTGGCTTAAACACTGGAGTGACGCTCGTCTTCCCAGAAAGAATAACTGAACATGTCATGAGTGTGTGTGAGAGAGAAAAGTCCACAAATCAAACATACTCCCTTGAGACATCTCTTTCTTAATGTCAAAAATCCTTCACTAACCTGCTTTGTTAGTTATTGGTTTGTTTATACCATTCAGTCCTACAGATGTATAGAATGTTTAACTGGATTAGTTGGTTCTCCCATGCTGTCATACACACTTTGATGTCATTGCTGTCTCTATGCCAGTCATCTGTGATTAAACATCTCTACCACTGATCTGTGGGGCGACAAACACAAAAGCCTATAGTTCATTTTTACGACTGGGTCCAGTTCATATCCACAAGTCAATGAAGTTGTGAATGAAATAAATACCCTCAGACTTGGGACTGCCATTCTTCTTCTTTAACAGCATATATTCAATCAATCTCTTATTACGTGAGACCCAACTCAATATAAACCACACAAAAAAATTAACTCAACGATTGATCCACTCTAAAGCAGCTAAATTAAATCTGTAACTGATCTTTGAGTCAACTCTGTCTGCGTCTGATAAGCAAGCAAGCATTTATCAATCTCTAACTTCAGCCGGTGTGCTCAGTCATCTTATCATTCTGCATCAAAGGACGACTTCAGGAGCTTTAGTTACTTCAGCATGACAGGAGAGCCTCCAATCTCAGCACAGTCGACAGTGTCCTTAACTTCACTGAGACCTCTGATTTGCTACGTGATTCGGGTTCCTGTAACTGTGAGGCAGTGGCCTGAGGCAGGGCCATGATTGCACAGTTTGTTTTACAGATGCAGCTTGAAGGCATGAAGGCTGGTGTCACTGGTTGTACATGAGCTGGCATACTGTTAAAATACATATGTCAAATAGCTGGCTTTTTATATTTCACTGTTTCACTGAAATTTTAACCAATAAGACCTGATGTACTAAGCTGTTCATGCTCATTTTCAGATGCAGGTAGTTTGCATTAAAAAAAAATGTGCATATTATTGGGATGGAAAATACTTGAATAATTGTAAAATATATTGTAATAATTGGAATATTTATAGCACTTTGGCTTTCTGCTAAGTTACAACGCTGATGGCCAGTGAGTGGTACATAGACACATTCAGAGAGCCTTTCCTCAATGATTCAATCCTGGCCAAAAGTTCATATTTGGTTGTGGTGAACATACAGTTCAAAAAGTGCTACAGAGAGCTATGTGATTGATACAGCACAGCTACCTAAAACACATCTATCACACCTGTCAGCTAACAGCAGGATGGGAAAAGCTCTGTGTTTCAGACACGCCACCCAGAGACACACCACTGAGCTAGCCATGTTTAGTTTTGTTCCGCTCTAATGCACAGCTTTTATTTCATTATATGCTGCTAAGAGACTGAATGTGAGTTTCAGTTATTGTACTTTTATAACGTTAAATGCTTTAATCAACCAAAAATCGAAACCTAAGGTACATATTGAGGCAATGCTTATGTTTGCTATATCAAAAAAAAATGTATCATATCGAAAAACCACCATATCGTATAGAACTTGAATTTTGTGTAGTGTCACAACCCTAACCAACATATACTATACTCATCCCTTTTTGCCTTGTGACGTTCTTTAAATTCATTAGCATATTTGATGACAGCGTTTTCATTTAATTTCCCTATTTGATAGTATTGTTTATACATTTGATTGTGTTGTGTTTGTGAGTAAAGTTAACAGATTTTCGAGGCAACTATTTCCTTCTGCCAGAGAGAGATGCGTTTCGGTGAACTGAATTTGAGTTTCTTGTTTTGGGTTTGGGGTTTTATGGAATATCATTTCAGAAAATGTGTTTTCGAAGCCATTTACTCAAAATTAATCATATTTCAAACCTTGAAAATAAAATACAAATCAAACCTTTTATGACTTTATGAGTCATTCAGATCTGATCTTCCCTCGAGGGTCTTAGCATCTATACAGAATACAACGTAATCACTATTAGTTCTTTTCCCGGTGATTAAGTTACCTAATGGAAAGTGAAACCGTCTAATGGTTGCATGACACCGAGCTGTACCCGGGTTGTGCTCCATGAGCAGGACGTGTAAATTTGTGCAGTGGTTTCTGAGCAGTGATGCAAACAGCAGATGTGTGCTACACTATACAAATTCTGAGAGGAGTTACTTTACCTGTCAGCAGCTAATTAGCATGTTAAGAGGGTGGCCTTAAAATTTCACAGTGTCATAAAATAATGGGTAAATATTCGAAGGATTAGATTATAGCTTGTGTCATTCAGTGTAAACCATTACAGAGACAGGCATACAAGACAGCCCGTGATGTTAATTACCTGCTATAAACTTCAACCATTCACCATAATTTTCATGTTTCTTCTGTATATATACACATGACACTAAAACGTTGATGATATTCAGTACATATTATGATGTTATACGTGTATGCAGAAATAGAGATAACTGTATATATCAATGGTGTCAATTAAATGATAAAGCCTAGCTTGTTCAGAAATAGTCGTTCATGTTTAAATGATGGAATTATACTTCATTTGATTCTATATTTCAAGACATAACTGAATAGCTGAATTCTCTGATGCTTTAATGATAAGTAAATATATTTTCAGCAGGTTAGATTGGAATGCTCTATGTGCTGTTAAAGCTGCCTTGTCATGCTCTTAAGGACAGAGGCACTGATTCAGTGTGGAACTAAAAGCATTAGCAACCTTCATTTTCCGCGTCATTAAACCTGATAAGATTTAATATCCATACAGCATTTTCTCCCGTTAACTAGCAATACATTATTAGTTGATTCAGCTCACTTTTAATCAGCAAAGTGATTTATTCCGCATTAGAGCCTATGTTTTTTTTCCATCTACCCAGATTAGTTGAGCTATTTGTACTACCTGATTGGAAATCATGCACGTCCACTATAAGGCCATTTTAGGGCAACGTCCTAAACTGCAATGCATTTACGATGCAGTAGACCTACTACAAACAAACACATATACTAGTTTGAAATGTACTTGATTTATTGGGTGTAGTACATGTGTAGTTATTTAAAGGAGTCTCCCTTGCCTGCTGGGCCAGTCTTGCTCAAATACTAAGGATTCAATTTGTTTATATTCTATAAGAATGGAAAAAAATGGGGGGGAAATAAATCAAAGAAAGAATAGACATGCTTTAGTTATGGGAGTTGTTTGAAATGCGCCCTACTCAGATGCCATACTCTGAGAGGGAGTGCAGATTGTGTTACGCTGGAAATGAGTTGAGGAGGGGGAGAACAGGCGGAGGGGTTTTAACGCCAAACAGAGTTAGATAGGGAGCGGTCTGTTGCAGAGAGCGCACAGGATGATGAATTATATATTAAGTTAATCTCAGCATGTCTCATAGGCCTTGATGGTTGCCTGGGGGAAAATAAGCACAGTGTGGCATCGGTGGACAAGCCTGATGTGTTTTCTACCTCTCCAAGCTCTACTCCACAACTCTGCAACAATGCCTAATGAACACAGCCAAAGGTGAAGGACATACTTACACACTCAGTAAGAGGAATGCTGATCAGCCAGGCTAGCTCAAATAAACACATACGCACACATACCGGGATCCACACATAGGCCGCTTTAGTCAGTCGGAAATGTAACTGATTGTGTACTGTATGGAAAATACATATATGTATGAATGTGAAGAATTTTCATAGCTGCTGTAAACACATTGATATATCATGTAACTTAAGTGTATAATATGTTATGTTGGGGAATCCAACATGAACCACACCTAGACCAGGTTTTGTATTTTGTATTCACCACTGTCACTGCATCTCTCTCTCTCTCTCTCTCTCTCTCTCTCTGAGACGCATCTGTGATTTACACGATGATTAAAACCCCAATGAGAGGTAAGGGCACCATCATAAGGTAGTCACACCAGGCTGTGTGAGTGATATACTGTGTGAGAGACGAGCCATGTGGAGCATCTTAACCATGACACATGGGACTCAAGCTGTGTGCCCATGTGTGTGCAAGTGAATTTATGACGTGCCATGATGACTGAACACACTTTTTTCGCCCGTCGTCAATCAAAGTGTTTTATGAACGATATCATCAGACCGCCACTGTCACAGTAAATTGCCGGGTCAGTGCTCATGGGCTTGATGGCTTTTGAAGGAGAGAGGTGGTGGAGCTGGAGCAGGCCCTACTCCCGAGACTCACACACAAAAGGCCCTGATATTGTAAAAACGAGGCGAGAGTTTGCTCAGGTGGAACGTAGTAACTCAGTGTGCGCTGTCAGTGGCAACCAGCAGGCAGGAGGGCAGCCATAAATTCAGTTTGTTATGAGCAAATAAATGAATGTGCTTAAGGTGGATGACCACAGACATTTTCATTGGAGTAAGGTTAGAGACTGGTCGACAGTAATGTCTCTTTTTCAGAGAAAAGTGGGCTAGATGTGAAATCTGACTTCACTGCATTTTTCTGCAGGAATGGATTACTGGCTGTGGTTTAACTTAGAGAAATGCAATAAATCTTGCAAAACAGAGTCCCAGGCATGAATTAACATAACCCTAGACAAATTTGAATATATTTTCAATGAGAAATCCTCGAGGCCTGTGCCATTTGGAACATTTTTAAAAAGGTGTCTAGTATCCTGAAAGGTTCTTCAGTTTGTCCCTCTGGGACAACCCTTAAAGGTTTAATGGAGAAGATACGGTTCCTTCAGGATGCAAAGAACCATTTCCTCCCAAGGTTTTTTCCTCATGTCATCTCAGGGAGCTTTTCCTTTCCACCGTGGCCTCTGGCTTGTTCATTAGAAATATAAATGCGCATTCAGATTTTTGTAAAGCTGGGTTTTGATCATGTTTATTGTTAAAAGTGATATACGAATAAAATTTAATTGAATTGAGAACACTTGAAGAACATTTCTTTCTTAGAATATAGTTAGGGATTTCATAGTATTTGTCACTGAGCCCAGGTTTGTTAAAGGTGCGGTGTGTAATTTTTTTATAAATCTGCAATAATCATATAATTTTAAAGATACCTTAGAACACCTGTGGTTCATAATGTTGCTATGTAATGTCTCTGAGACAATGTAATTGTGTCAGGCTTTTGTTTACATTTTTCAGGCCTGGAAATGTGCTCAGATCCATCCAGAATAAAGCTGCTCAGCTCTACCATGTTTCTTGAAACGCAACTTACAGGTCAGTTGGGAGAATGGGCAGGCTTGTGTATATGTTTATTATGATTGTAATTTATATAGACATAAAAATATAAATATAATTGACAGCAAAAAGCTCTAAATATTACAAACTCCTTCTTGTAATCTATCAGTGAGTACTTTCTTAGTTAGCATGCAATCGCAGGTGTAAGGAAATGGGTCAGTGTGGTCCAGAATGCACAACAATTCTATCTATATACTGTCTCAGTTGTCTATACTGTCTCAGTTGTCTATACTGTCTCAGTTGTCTATACTGTCACAGTTGTCTATACTGTCACAGTTGTGCACTTAGTTCCCAGTCACTAGCGTAAAGTCTCTCAGTCCTCAAGCCATAAACAGAGCTCAGACTGCTGGCAGCCCCGGGTTAAAGGTGCATTCCTTTGAAGTTTCTTATCTTGTCTGTTTGTGGACCTAACATGTGATATGTGCCAATATGTGACATCAAAAGGATCTCTGTGCTGTAACATCTATGGCAGGAGCCCTTAAAGGACATATCAGAAGGAATTTCTACTTTGCCCGAGCCCACATAGAACGAGAAAGTAACTACAGCGTGTAATGTTTGTTTCGTGCTGAGAAGTACTTGCTTTCAAGTAGCATGATCATTGCACTGTCCAAGGGAAAGCCTGCCAGATGCAAAGCATAGCATTTCACAACAGCTGCCATGAAAAAGTGAATCATGGTAACGCTATGAGTTTACAATGTCTGTTGTTAAAAGCGCTATAGCAATAAAAGCGAATGAACACATTAGTGCTATTTAGTAGTGTTCCTGGCATGAGTGAGCAAAATGTGATACTTGTCTTTACACTCATACTGTATGTATCAACTTAATTTTAAATAAAAACCTATTACACTTGTGCAGAACTAGTCATGACGAGGAAGAACAGGTTTGAACACATAAGGGGAAAAAAGCACCAAGCATCAATTACATTGGTGACATGAATATCATGTGCTAAATAAATTACGCTGGCACTCCTTCAACCTACACAAATTCATCTCCATTAACCAAGGTGGGTGTGAGGGAACTGGCTGGCACTGTGCTGTTGAGACTGTGTTGGCTCTGCAGCTCCTAATGACTCCGGGAGGAGCGCAGTGAGTAATGAGTGATTGGCTCTTTGATGAACAGCGGGGTAATTCTGTAAGCCGTCACGCCGTCACCCAGAGGAATAGTAGCGGCTGCAGCCCTCGACAGGGCCTGAGCGTGATTAAAGTTGACCTTGACTGTGAAGTGAGAGAGAGTGATCTGTCCCAGAAAACAGTGCTGGACGGGTGAAGGGGTGATTGTGGTGGAAAAGACTAAAGTAAATCAATTGAGGTCAACAAATGGAGATTTAATTTTTTTCATCACTAATTCCTGTTGAAGAGGGATGGCATGAGCGACTGGTCAGGCATCCCTGTGCGGTATTGACAGACTGTGAGTTATTAATGGAGGAGAAATGCTCATCAGACTGACTGGTAGATTAGTCAGTATCATTAAATGTGAATAAGTAATTGCTATAAACAGAAAATTAGGTGAACCAATAACCTTGCGCATAGATCTACCTCACGTAAATGTAAACTCGGGTCAGGGGTGGATGGGGGACAGGAGTTGTAATCTTTGTATGGCAAAGAGAACCAGTGAGATTTGTTTACCCCTACTGTAAGTGAATAACAGTTCACAAGGGTATGAATGAGTGACTTTGTTTAGTAACTTGTATACAAGCCAAAGTTTCAGCTTCACAGCTCCAGGTCCCTGGCTCAATCCTGAGCTTGGGTTACTACCTGTGTGGAGCTTTACATGTTCTCCCCATGTCCATATGGGTTCCCTCCAGGTTCTCTGGTTACCTCCCACCTTCCATTTACTTTCCTTCTGCTCTCTGTTGATTAGTTTTAACTAGTAAGCACTATTCGTATACTATATATTCTCAATATGTTTACCACATCAAATAAACCATATTTATTTGAATCTTGACTACTTCTCCTGTCTATATTATCATTGTCTAAAGTGTTTTTCTTGTCTGTTGCATTATTATTTAAATGTGATCTGTGTAAACAGTTCAGATTTTTTCCCAGATTTAAAAACTCCCGCCATTATAGCTCTACACAAGAAAACCAGGCAAACCTCAGAGGCATGGTAATTTCAATAATCTGAAATGACCACACAGAAAGCCAATTTTAAAAGAATCTGCATAGCACACATCTCAGCATGGAAATAATATCCCTGAATGTATTGGCTATATCATTTGAACTTAGGTTGCTGACTCTATACAAGATTCTCTATGAGCAAGTTCTGGTTGACATTGTTTGAGTTGGCTGTGTTGAGAGATATGGACTGTGGACAGACTCAGTCAGTTTAAACACCAGAGATGCACTGTTCCTCCTCCACCACACTAGGAGTACAACCCATAAAAGTGCCAGCACTGCCAGCAACCCTAAAGCATCTTTTAAGCTCAACAGCTTTGGAATTTGGAGCTTGGTTTTGGAGCCCTGTTTTTACAGCTTGTTTGTCTCTAAGGTGCATGTTTGAGAAATACCTGATGGCTGGGCAAGTCCACCTTGATTTGGCGATCTTCCGCTAACTCTGCAGCTCCTGCAGTCTCCTTTTTTTGCTGCCTGGCTCTGAACACGCTGCCCTTAGAGGCAAGGCCATTAATCACCATTACTGCTGCCTGCTGCCACTCCGTTTACTGGGTCAGTCAGTGAGTGATCCTCTTATGGGCCACTCTGCTCTCTCACACACACTATTTCACCTTTCTTCACCAATGAAAGGAATCTATGAGCCTGTCGTTCCAGCTTTACATCCACTCACTGTTATTGACTGACATTCAAGTCCCAGTAGACTGACTTTTACTAATCTTTCTGCTCCATGTGCCCTGAAAAGCTGTTACTTTGCTGTCTACTATTGTTCAATACAGAAACAATTCTTTTCAATGCAGAGCCTTGTGAGGTGATGTGAGAAAATGTGTGAGAAGGTGTGTGATCTGTTCTATATTGCCTCTGGCTACAGTCACAAAGAAGCAGCACTGACACTGATGTTGATGGGTGATGGTATATGTGAATGGCTGAATGGGTTTAATAGGAATCTGCAGATCAGCAACAGCAGCATGTCACTCAGAAACTGCGATGTGAATGGGGCTTAGGGTTTATGGGAACATAAATTGAACTGCACTGACATGATCACGCACGTTCAGAGATTCAGGTTCACAGAGAAATTGCCTTGTTAACATTCAAAGTAATGTAAATGGCTGGACATCCATCAGCAGTACTACTGATTTTGCATGGTCGTTATGAGTTGAAGTATACTGGAGCAAGGTGAATTATAAAAATTCATCATGTGACCTGAGCAATCTCCGGTCTAATGTAGTTATGATGAGATGAATGATTGATATCAGTCACCAGATTTGGCATAATGACAGTGGAAGACAGGGAAACGGAGAAAGACTTCCCTGATAAGGTTTAGACCATTCTCGGCAAGTGGTGAATTAATTTATGATCATATTTGAGGTTCAGTCGGGTATAAATATTCACTTCACTGCAGAATTCTTGCTAGCTTCTACCTGAGGTCTGGACTGCTAGCCTGTGATGTAGTCTTTGATTGTGCACACACTTACCTCCTGATGGGAGAATACTGAATGTTTTGAAGATATGAATCTGCACCTTGGCAAATCTCCTCTCTGCTTGGCATAGAGCACAGAGTTAGGTCAGAACCTAAAGTTGCCAAACCACATCAAATAGATTGGACTCTTAGGACAGGCAAGCACACACAAACACATACACACTCTTAAACTCATGTTAGTGTTGTACAGCCAAAAATGCAAAGGGAAAATATTACACTATGAAGCTAATCATTAAAATCATTCAATTTTGACATAAAGTCAAAATCCGTTAGACCTCTGAAATCACTGATGGCGATTGTACAGCAACATCACCGCCACTAAACCCTGGTACAGAAATGTTAGCTCAATAACTTTTTTAATCCAGATGAAAAACATATTTGTTTGATTTAACCTATGCTTAGTCTTGGATTTTTTTTTTTAAATAAACCTTTCATGATTTGTAGTAATTCTCCTAGATTTACAGTTAATTCGTTAGTGATTTCTATTGTTTCACTGTCCTTTATTGAAATGTTTTAATCTTTTGAATGAAAGCAAGTTGAACTCAAAATATAAAATGCTATATAAATAAAGGTTATTATTATCCATCCATTTTCCATACTGCTTATCCTACACAGGGTCACCGGGGAGCCTGGAGCCCATCCCAGAAAGTCGGGGCACACCTTTCCACAAAGGAAACCCCCAAAGAATGGGGAGACCATGCAAGCTCCACACACGCAGGGCAGAGGCAGGATTCGAACCCCCAACCGTAGAGAGGTGAGGCAAACGTGCTAACCACTAAGCCGCCGTGCCCCCCTAGTAGTAGTAGTAGTAGTAGTAGTAGTAGTAGTAGTAGTAGTAGTAGTAGTAGTAGTAGTAGTAGTAGTAGTAGTAGTAGTAGTAGTAGTAGTAGTAGTAGTAGTAGTAGTAGTAGTAGTAGTAGTAGTAGTAGTAGTAGTAGTAGTAGTAGTGGTAGTAGTGGTAGTAGTGGTAGTAGTGGTAGTAGTAGTAGTAGTAGTAGTAGTAGTAGTAGTATCATCATGATGTGTAAAGCTGGTCCCATCTCATTATCATAATTTTATTGCTTTGCTTTGTTTACATGAGTGCATTATAGTGCCAAAATGAAGTGAATGTACCTATCATAAAAGCAAAAGAGGAAACATGAAAAACAGGAAAATAGGAAACACAACAGCAGCATGTGGTGGCAGTAATGAATTTGATATTATCATAGGCCAAAATATAACATAATCTTAGGTCACTTTTTTTGCCAGACCACCTAGAATGCCGGCCTAGAAGAGGCATTTTTGCTCACTGACTGACTGACTGAGTCCCATTGTTGAAATATTCATGCATAAGGAGTCTAGCTAGCTGAATTTCAATCTAGCTACACTTAGGTAGTAAGCAGTGAGCGATACCAGGGGCATTCTGTGATATACATGCATTTGCTGCTTTTGTTCACAAATTACCCCGTCTCCACATCATTTTGGATAGTTGGAGAGAGTTGTAAACTAGCTCACCTCTGTGTCATTTTGGGATAGTTGTAGAAAGAGAGGTAGGTTAGCTAAAGTTGTGTTGTTTCATATACTGTAGGTTTGGGTCCTTGCTTCAAATATTATTGAAGCTATTCATTTATGTTAAATAAAGGGGTGTGAGGATGTACTATGGCATGAATGCATTTGTAGCTACATACCCCTCGTATTTATCTCGACCATTATGTTGTTTATTTACATGAATGCCAGTTCTGCACTTAGCTAGTTAGCTATCTAATGTTAGTCACATTTCAATGTAGGTAACCCTAGCTAGCAAGCAGTGAAGGATTCATATCTATCTGCTAAGATTGTTAGCAAGTAGGTGACTTCCGTGTCATTTACTGATAGTAGCTGAGAGTAGAGGTAGGTCAGCTGAAGTTGTGTCGTTTCTTGTGTGTGTGTGAGTGTGCCCATGCTTGAAACGTTATTGTAGCCAATAATTTATATTTAATGAAGGGGTATGAGGATGTACTGCGGCATGAATGCATTTGTAGCTACATTATGGCTGTATTTATCTGTACCATTATGTTGTTTACTTACATTAATACATGTTCTATGCTTAGCTAACTAGCTATCTAAAAGTGCCGCAGCTCCTCTTTTGAAATACAGGACATTGCCCAAAACTCTATGATACATCTTTTAGACCCTACATAAATTACTGCCTTGCCATTTTTAAAATGCCGTTGACACTTGTGTGACAAATGCTATGTAGCTGATTGCGGTCTGGCAAAACTAGGCTTGTCTAGTCTTGTTTTTCAAACTGATTTAACTCCAGATTTAGCATTTAGGATATACAAAATGAGAGCTACAAATGCACAGCCACAGTAAAGGCACTGTCACTGAGACCACATACTTCAAGGGATCTTGGAACAGTTTGGAAAAGTTTTTTTTTTTGCTTCCCTTTCTGGGAACACTCAGTTATGTGGCCCTACGTAGGGATCAGCTGAAGAGCGTATAAAAGTTCTAGATGTGACTGTATGTCATTTAACATGTTGGAGAGGCATCAGACCTACATTTTGAGCTATCTGTTTTTTGAATATCTGAAAAAGCATTTGTGTATAATATTAAAAATATTAATATTTAAATTTTAAATACACTTTAGCAATGAACATAATGCCCCATACCTTTTCATCCTTAGCCTTACCAATATATACACTAAGCCTTAAAAAACTGTCCATAATCACTTAAGTGGAATTCACAATACATTTGTCCTGTATTACATTAAATGTGGCACATACAGTATATTATATAAGAAAGCAGGGTGTGGTGTTGAGCCCATAAATGCACAGATGTCCATATAACCTGTGTGACCCTAGGAAAAAAATGGTGCTTTAGACTCCCACTGCTAAGTGCCTTACCCATGTTCTCAACATTTCTGCTAATTCAGATATCAATATAACCTCTGGCCTTAGGTCATGATCCCCCCTGCCTACACATTACATCTGATCTGTCCCTGCAGAAAACACTATCCCAAAACACCATCTACAGACGCTGCATCCATCTTACACAGGTTTCCTGGAAAGAGCTAAACTGTGGACATGTCCTTTAGAACTTACTCGAAGCAATCAAACGTAATGTATCAGACACTCAAAAGTAACCCAACCTGCATATAACAGCATTACAGGATAATGGACGGTCGGAAATTGCCTCTAACCGAAGCAGGATAGCTACAATACTGCATGAGAAAGCAGTGACATATAGCACGCATCACAGTTTAATGTAAATTAATGACATTCATTGCCAGCTTGTGTTTTCTCTTAGCACACACTGAGTCTGGTTCCAATACGTCTCTGCTCAGCCAATCAATCACGAACAAACACTGCAAACTAATCATTTATTGATGGCACGGAGCAGCCATGAATTTCTAATGGCGTTCATCTTATTTAACAGTGCAGATCACAGAGGAAATCCAAACAAGCTAGAAGAAAGGATGAGGAAAAAACAGTATCATTCTTGGGAATATCGTTCTTTCTGACAGCCAGCTGACAAGTATTGATGAGGAAGGTTACCAAGTGAAAGACAAGGGCAAGGTGAGGGGTGGAACGTGTGTGTAAGTTTGTGAGAGGACTACAGGGTGTCCCAAAAGTTTCCATACGTAGGGAAAATTAACGATTTTTAGCAAAATGTCTTCCAAACATTTGGGTTTTTTTTTTCCAGATAGCCTTTAAGAATGCCTTTGACAAGGCCTTCTTACATATTGAACATATTGAAATTTGAATTTATTGAATTTATTGAAAGGATAGCCCCTTGAGATGTAACATCTCATTTTCAAGGGGGCCTAAAGACACAAGATACAAACTTATAAAAGATATACAAACAAGACAGCATAACATAACATACAGTACACTACATATACATGTTCACAAATACAGACAGCTTGTGTGCCCTCTCCCACCAACACCCACAGACCTCAGCTACTGCACAAAAAAAAAAAAAAGAACTTAGTTACAAAGACCCAGCAAATACATTGGTTACATCAGCATAAAGACCAATTGAAGCAGTTTGTCTTCAGGTTATTTGTGATACAAATAAACTAAAATAATAATAATAATAATAAATTATATAAATTAAAATAGAAAATAAAGATGTCCTAAAAACAATGAAAAGAGGTAGTAGATCTCAAAAAAGAGGAAGATTATTCCAATCAAAATGAGCTTTGTATTGAAATGACAATTTCAGTACTGAAATGACAGTGAAATTCTAGGGACAAAGAAAAAGGAATATTGCATATGTCTAAGTGGATATGAAGATCTACATGGGGCCAGAAACTGCTTCAAGTAGGAAGGACAAGTAAAATAAACACATTAACTGCCAATTAAACTGCCTTCTAGATTCATGTTGCAACCAATTGAACAATTCGTAAATAAAAGCAATGGTGAATTCTATATGGACACCTCAAAACAAATCAACATAGAAAATTATATACAATATTAAGAGGCCTAAAATAAATGTTAGAGGTGTTTTGATGTCGATTACAATGTCAGCGTAATCAATAATAGGTAGTATCAACTGAGAAATTATTATTTAGACAGTTATTTAGAAATTAACTCAGACAACCATTTTTTCTTTTTATAATAAAATCAATATGAGGCTTAAAGGAAAGTTTGGAGTCAGTCCAGAGTCCAAGATATTTGAACAAATCAACTTTATCAAGAGGTGAATCATCATCAAAATTAATATGCCAATCATGGGGATAGGAGAGACTGTGAAATTATTCTAATGATTGGATCGGGAAGCTGTTGCAAGGTTCAAAAAGACTGGAAGTGTTGTGGACCAGCTGAGAAGTGGACATCAAACGAAAACATCCACTGACGAAGGCACAAAACAGTCTTCTATATATGGAGACTTTTGGGACACCTTGTAGTGTAAAGCTGATGTGAGAGTTACAGTACAAATCTGAATTTCTGGCTTGTGTATCAGATTTAGTTCCTCTATGTAGTGAGCTGATTCAGTTGTAAGGTTCATGGCTTTGGATAACGTGAACTGTGAACTTTGTGAGTATCTGAAGCCAGTGCATTCACAGTCCTGAGATTTAGCTGTTAAGTTCAAGTTCGAGGAAGAGGAGAAAAAGTCACATTTTTTTGTTTGACTTTTGCAGTGAGGAGTGAGGACACTGAAGCAGTAACATCTTGTACTACAGGGATGTTTAGACCTCAGAATAGGACACGGCAAGAGCCGTTGTCAATCGAGGTGTGAAGATAATATGCTGCAAAACCCTTAGATGCCAAGACAAGTGCTTTGAATTTGATTCCTGCTGCAACAGGAAGCCAGTGGAGTGACCTCAGTCAGGGGGTTAATTCATGAGGTTACGAACCACACCAGCAGCAGAATTCAGAATCCTCTTTTAAGGTGATATCTCATATGAAGGTGATCAGCAAGAATTGAGTTGCAGTCTAGAAATAAATAGGATTTGTACAGGAAGTTGAGCAGATTCGCTGGTCAGAAAAGGTCATACTCTTCTGATGTTATAAAGAAGAAATCAGCAGGATTTGGTGGTGTGTTCAGAGAGGTTAATCCCAGCATCTAAAATCAGACCAAGATTCTACGCTGTATGTGCTGGGATGGACAGCAACGGTGTCTATGGTCATTGACAGGTCTAGCAAAGGGCAGTTCTTCATCAGTACGTATATCAGTTCATTTTTCTCAAGGTTGATGAGTTTTCATCCAGGAAGAGATGTCAGAAAGCAGTCTAATATATTGTGGGAGGTGGATGGAGGAAAAGAAGAGTTAGTGTGTCACTGTGTCAGCAGTGATAAGAGAAGCCATGAGACCGGATCTCTAAGTCCTGTAATTTAGTATAAATGGAGAAGAAGAGTGGAGGAAGTACTGGCCCTGAGGGACTCCAGTAATAAGGGTATGAAATGATAAAACTGAACCTCTCCAAGCTAAGTGGTAGGGTCAGTCCTGTAGGTACAATGAGCACCAAGTGCATAAGAGTGGAAGTGAGGATGTAGACAGGACAAGAAGGATGACAGGACGCAGAATTTTCTCTGGCTTTGTGTGAAACTTCAGTAACTGCAAAGAGGGCAGTCTTTGTAGAATACATGGACTTGTATACATACTCTTTTGCATCCAAGGGGTCATTTAGTTATAAAGATATAAAGACAGCTGTGCTAGAACTGCATGTTGCAATAGAAATGGAAGGAGAGGAACAGGTCTGTAGTTAGTAACATTAGTGGGGTCAAGCATGGGCTTCTTAAGGAGAGGTGTCGGTCAAGCAGATTTGAAAATTAGTCGTTTAATAAAGACGGTAGAGAACAATTTATGCAAGATGCATGTGCTGATTTACAACATTTAAAACCTTGACATGCCTTATTTCCTTACCTCTGCTGAAACTAGTAAGTTGTTGTTTAACCCCTTAAACTTTCAGCTTATTATTCAGTTCATCATCCTAAAGTATATTACTCAGTAATGACAGTGCAATTAAACTAATAGGACACACATAATCTATATGAAAAATAATAACCAAAAATATCAAATAAGTGTTCTATGGAAGAACTAGACCTTTGCACTTATGCCTAATGAGACTCTAAATTAGTGCTTTACTAACAGCATTTGCAGCTAAAGGGAAAATCAATTAAGCCTTTACATAAGAAGTTCATAGCTGGTATCAACTGTAAGCTGTGAGCTGTAAAGTCCTAATTAATGTGAACAAGATCTATGCATTTTCCAATTAGATCTATATGTATATAATATGTCCTGAACATTTCGCAATTAAAGCATACCTACATTATATTCCTTTGATATTTCTTTAGATTTTCTCCTCTTCATTTATATAAAACGAAGCCATTTCTTGTATGCTAAAATACAGCCTGTTCAAAAAAAATTTTGACTGGCAGTGTGTATAAGAATGATGATGGTAATTATGTAGAAGCAATATGTACACCTTGCTAACTTGATGATCAAACAACAAACAATTATGAATGGTTGTTCACCACAAGATGGTAACTCTGTGTAGTGCTGCATGATGCACATAGTATAGTTGAAATGCCTAATGAGCAGAGTTTTCCATTTTCCGTTACATTCAAGCCACATAGATTGTGTTCTGAGTTTGTCTGCCACTGTCAGGAGTTAAATGAGATATGGAGGATCAGTGTCTTGAGAAAACGTTGATACACTTGCTGTATCACCACACCTGGGAGATACTCAGCAGGGCAGAAGAGGAGTGAACTTTAGTGTCCTGAAGAACTCTTGCCCCTGTTACAGCATACAGAGGAACTGGCATGACCAGCCGGCATGACTTACACTATACATCATAATTACAGAGAGAGAGAAATGAGAGGGGCTTCACAGAGAGATAAAGAGGAGGTCATGCAGAGGGGACACACAAGCCAGTCTCATATATGGTGATCACAGTTAACCTGAAGTGTTACTGAAGAGTTTGTTGGTTCTATGTTGCCCCCTGCTGGACATCACTGGAGAGACAACTCACATGCTCAGCACAGAGCAACAATTTAACAATTCAAGGCAGGTAAATATTCAAGGCATGTATAAGTGGTTACTGGGTAACTCTAATAGCTCACACACCTCACTGAACTAATAAACTTATATTGCATGGCTCCAAAAAACTAACTGAAACTAGTAATAATACTGAGCTTAACAAATCATGATTTTTTTTTTAAATTGTAAGACGTAAGTATAACGAAACAGCAACAAGCATCACCCTTAATATAATCTCGAAATAACTAATCATTATAGCGTGAAACATACAGAGCACCATGTGATCCTGAAAGAACCTGCCCAATTATGATCTAACAAACAGTGCCAGTATAGACTCTCCATCTGTATTTACATCCCAAAATAACACCCTGAAATGAGTTCACAAAGCACGCTAGACTCATTTAGATTATAGCAAACGATAGTGGTTGGGAAAAATTATATTTTCTAGTCTGAGTAATGTTGTTGATACCTAGGCTGTAATATTTCATGCTAATAATATATCAGATAGTTCCATTGACCTTTTCTCAGGCTAAACAAGCTGAGTCCACGATTCACTCCTCCTCAGTCATTTCAGCTCAGCCCAAGGAACACTTATCATCCACTTTATGAAGCTCTGCACTAGTGAGAATGTGTGTGTGTGTGTGTGTGTGTGTGTGTGTGTGTGGTGCCTGAGTGAGCATCATTCACTGTAATTAATCATAATACAGCTTATTTAACTCCAGAGAAATTAGGGATGTATGGCACTGTCTCAATCACCACATGGTTGATCTGTTCAAGGACATCTGAAGACACGCATACGATTAAAACAACATAAGCAAGATCCTATCCTTCTGATATTTATGTTAATGTTGTCTTAACTTTAAGCGCACGAACAAATGTATTATTCTCTGACTATACAGAAATAGGAATGTCTTCTTCATTGCACATCAAGAATAATTTAAGTGGCATTCTTAAACCTTGTTACTTCAATTGAACTACATTGTGACAGTTTCATAAAAATTTTACACCGCAGGGCTTCTCGGATTAATGAAGACGACTGTAAAGAGCCAAAACCTTAATCAGATTCACAGCTTTTCCTCCCACCAGGCACTGAGTGAGAAATATGAATAAACCATAAAGTATACAATGAGAGTGTATGCAGCACCCTGCTAAGCTTTTCTGCCAGCTTGAGATCATTCTGATCCAGCGGCTGCTCATAAAAGACACTATTATTACATCAGGAGGCATTCAACAACCCAGCTTATCACCTAGGAGGTTTTCAATTAATAAGCTAAATGGGTTGTATTATAATAGGCTACCTACTGATCCTACTAACCACTAATAGTCCTACAAATTTTATAGTCCTACAAATTATATACAAATTATATATGTATGTATGTATGTATTATTAATACATTCTAAACCTAACATTTTTCCTCTTTAACATAAATTGCACAGAGCATTATCATTTCAACCCTTTTTTTCCTTTTTCACTTGTATGTCTAAAATGCCATTTCACCTGCTGTAAACATAGTTATTATTCCACATACTGGAAATTAATAGGACTCAAATTCATTCTACTTGGGATGCAAATACTGTCTTAAAAACACAATGCTGTGTGTATTAGGATATTGTGCAAATCATAAAGATAAGCCACTACTTGATGGATGAAGCAGGTGGAAACCTACTTTACGCTTTCTGTTCCAGAATTTCCAGTAAAGATACTGTATGCCGACATTTAGGTCTAATTATAGAGGCATTTAAAAGGAAAGATATCTTGTCAGTTTAGCATCATCATCATCATGAGATATGACATCATCAAGAATGAACAGTTACATTTACACAAAACTTTTTTGTTCATTAATTCATTCATCTTTAGTAACTGCTTTATCCTGCAGTGGTTCCAAAGCCTATCCTAAACGGGAATATATTTAAGTGGGACCGTATTCCATCGCAGCACACACATTCACACACTCAACAAGAGGCAAATTAGAGTGCCCAATCCACCATCCAGTATGTTTTTGGAAGGAAAGGAACCCAGAGGAAGCCCAAGTGGACACAGGGAGAATATGTGAAACTCTGCACAGTAACCCAAGCTCGGGTTCGTCCCTGGAGCTGTGAGGTGGCGATGCTACCCACTGTGCTCTCCAGTCTAAGCATAAGATACTAAACACAAAAAAATTTTTACTTTCCTCCTGTTGACCAGAAACAAATGCTTGATAGTTGATGCTCCTAGAACACACAAGGGTCTATGTGGAAACTATAAATGATAGAAATATAAGTCAAGAAGACTGACTTGGGGTTAAGAGGGGGAGTGCAGTAATTGTATGGAAATGTAAATCATATCATGCATTATGGTGACAACAATAATGATGTAGTACACTGCTTTGATGAGAAATGATGTAGTTTAGTCCCAGAGGAGGGAAATACGTTTATAAGGCACAACTGGAGCAGTAAGGAAGAGAAATACTTTCATTTCAAAATTGTAAAATGTTTCCCTTCAGTCAAAGCAACTGTTGTGCCAGGAAATAATCAGGTGTTATGACTCCAAAACTGACAAACAAGGAATACTGAAGACATATACTATATGGCCAAAGGTTTGGGGACACCTGACTATGACATTTCTTGACTATAGCGCTTCTTGAACATCCGATTCCAGATTTAGTCCCCTGAGGTGGGAGTTGGCATTCCAGTTCATCCCGAAGGTGTTCAGTGAGGTTGAGGTCTGGGCTCTGTACAGGCCACTCGAGTTCTTCCACTCCAATCTTGGCAAACCATGTCTTCATGGAGCTTGTTTTGTGCACAGGGGCATAGTCATGCTGGAACAGGTTTGAGCCTCTTAGTTCCAGTGAAGAGAAATTTTAATGCTACATCATACATCCTACAAGACATCCTATACAACTGTGTGCTTCCAAATTTGTGGCAACAGTTTGCAAATACAGGAGCAAATACTTTTTCACAGCACTGTAGGTGGAGCCGCTTTGGCAATGACCTTTTACAACATAGTAATAGTCATTCTGTAGCTGCATCATGAGTAACATAACGGAGTACCACCTGCAAAGTCTACCTTTGCAGTAGTTCTTACACACAGCAAATTGTTTCAAATGCTTAAACCTAAACTTGTAGTCATTATTCCTTCTTTAATTACAACCTTCTTTAAGTTGCAGAAATAGTGTTACACAACCCTAAGTTGTTCAAATTTCTGTGTGCATTTCCCAGAGTTAAATAAGACAGCTATGGCTCTCTCTCCCTCTCTCCCTCTCTCCCTCCCATATGGAAAGAATCAAATCTGAATTGTAAACTGCAGCAAAAGCAGGAAATCTGTATTGACTTGATAGTGCATGACTTGGGTAAAATCCTTCTCCATCGTGCTTATGCTATTATCCTGTTATGGACCACTGGCTTAATCTGCACCAAGACAGGACAGACATGATAACAAAGAAACTCTAGGAAAAACTCTCCAAGTAAACTGTCAGTATATAAAGGGTCTGGAATAGAGAAGCCTACTTTAAATTTTATTCACATTGCAGTGTTGGAATAAGGAGTAAGGGATAAGCTTTAAACAGGCTAAGTCTTAAATTGACGTCTGCATTAGAAACTTTATCAAGAAACTGTATACATGGGCTTAATATATTAATATATATTAATTTGATTTATTAATGTGTGACAAGATTCTGATTTTTTTCTGAAAGTGAATAGTGCTAACAAAGTGCTAATAAACCAGTCTTCACAACATAAAGCATTTGATGCAGTGTTTATTT
Organism: Cranoglanis bouderius; assembly: GCA_023630585.1. Taxonomy (NCBI): domain Eukaryota; kingdom Metazoa; phylum Chordata; class Actinopteri; order Siluriformes; family Cranoglanididae; genus Cranoglanis; species Cranoglanis bouderius. Next base: position 11,691,251 of record CM042547.1, read on the forward strand.
TTAGGCAGTATTTATTTCCTTTAATGGCATATTGTAATTATTTTTACAGAAGACTAAACAAATTTGAAGCATCTGACCTGTGAGGGATTTTATAATACACCTCCAGCTGCCTTGACATAAAACTGGCAGAAAAATTTTAATAAAGCGTTAACAAATTAATATTTCAAAGCCACAAACTAAGTATTTCATGGCCATGCATTATTGTGCCGTGGCCACAAATTGTGTAACCTGAGCCCATGTCTTAATATGCTGTAGGAAACGAATACTCAATTGCCTCCAATTAAGGCAGGAACAAGTGTAATTTTATGTCATCTCCATGCTTAGGTTCCTATGGTCAAAATGGTCTAATTAAATTTATTTCTCTCTGTCTCGCTCATTTTAATATACAAGAATTGCTATGAGCCACAGAATAGATCTTGAGAAACTTAACTTGTGACTTTAATAGGTTTATTCATTCAAAAAAAAAAAAAACCTTATTAAAAAATGTCACCTAAATGGTTCTGTGCAATCAGACCACTCTGCTGTGGTTTTAAGGGTCAGAGTTTTGAGATTTGATGAGGATTAGTTGAGCTGCTGGAGATGATGTGACCCCAGAGTCTGAGCCGGCTGACCCCTCCATCAGGAGCAATTACGAGCCTCACATGACTTACACACCCACACTGCAGCACACACTCTCCAGAGTACAAATGCCTGTAGTGAGGTTTCAGCTGAACAAAGAAAAAAAAAAAAAAGGAGAAAGTGGATGGATATTTAACACCAATTCCAATACTGTAGCTTCCCCACTGCATATAAAAGGTATCAGGCAATTCAATGATGCAATAAAGAACATGTTATGAACATAATATGTTTATAAAGCAATATGAAACATGCACACTGTGAAGACACATGGCATACTTTCTGAGGAAGAAGAAGCATTTTCCACGTGGGACCCTTGTCACTAATCCACTTCTGCCTTATATAGGTTTGTTCCTCCTCTGGGGTTAAACTACAGGCCTCAATTTTACACCAGTCAGGAAAATTACCTAAATAATGTAAGAGAATATGAAAATGCAATATCTGCTACTATGATTTATGTAATGCTGACGTAATAGTAAAATCCATCTGCCCACTTGGTGTACCTTTAAAATGATTGGTGTCTATCTCAATTTTGCTGATCACACCAGGATGTCCGAGTCTGAAGATGGCCCACTCAAATCCAGGGACCTGCAAGATGCCCTTCTTGTCCATCTGAATGAGAATGTAGCATAAGATCAGTGAAATTATACAGTCCCCTCCGAAAGGCTGCTTCTGGAACGGGCTCACTGATTTTTATTGATGATGTAACTCATGATGGTAGGAGCAGAATGAATTCAGAAGTCTATAGAAACATTCTGCCTGGCAATATACAGAGAAATGCATCCAGTCAAATTGAGAGGAACTTCATCATGCAGCAAGACAATGACCCAAAACACACTGCCAACACTACGAAGGACTTCATCAGGGGAAAAAAGTGGAAGGTTTTAGACTGGCCAAGTCAATCACCAGACTTTAACCCAATTGAGCATGCATTTTACCTCCTGAAGAAGACACTGAAGGGAGAAACCCCCCGAAACAAACAACAACTGAAAGAAGCTGCAGTACAAGGAAAAACATCACAAAACAAGATTGCAACAGTTTGTTGATGTCAGTGGGTCACCAGCTTGATGCAGTTATTGCAAGCAAGGGATATTTACTTTAAGACTGTTATATCTGTTCCTATACATTTGTTCATCTAAAAATTGGGTAGTCTGCCACCAAAGGTGCCATGTTCTCAGTTGTATAACACATACAGATATAAATATAAGGAAACGACAGCTGAAATTCTGATCAGTCATCTCAGTCATCTTTTGATCTCCAGCCCATACGTTTTCAATGTATAGAATAAATAAAAAATATTGGCCTTGCTGTTCCAATAGTTTCAGAGGGGACTGTACTTGGCACCCTATTTTATTCTCCTTCACTCAACATCATTCATTCATCATCAGTAAACGCTATTTCCTGGTCAGGGTCACAATGAATACAGAGAACAAAGTATACACCCTAGATGGGATGCTGGTCCATCAAAGAGACCCACATTCACACACTCATTCACACCCAGGGGCAATTATAATAATAACAATTATTATTATTATTATTATTATTATTATTATTATTATTATTATTATTATTATTATAAGAGCATTATTATACTTTCAACACTTTGGGACGATCCAGGCGTCGTGCTGTCTCCCACCCATCAGCCATGATGACAGCCCTTCCCAAACCTGTAAAAGTGCAAAAACTTGTACATTTGCTTCACAGTGTTTGTACGTTGCTACACTGTGTTATCCATTAACAGGCTCTTGATGTATTCACTAGTGAGCAAAATTGTCTCCTGTTTTATAAAGCTTCTTCTTGACTCTAGTTACCAAGTGGATCAACCTTAGATGAAGAAAAAGAAGAAGAAGAAGAAGAAGAAGAAGAAGAAGAAGAAGAAGAAGAAGAAGAAATGCATGTCAAGGTGTTCTCTTTAAACACTAAAAGACTAATGAATCCAGTACCGATCATGTTGCGTGGGTGACCAAAATGCGCATCGCTGTAACCCACACACACTCCGCCATTGACCAGTGTGACAAGATCTATTTCCTCCTGACTGAGTACACTGGACCAGTCTCTTTGTCCAATCCCATACACTCGCAGTCTCGCAATACCTCCATCTATCAACGGTTGGTAAATTGCATGTAGTTATTAACAATAAAAACCCCTAAAATGTTGCCTTTTAACAATGTTGCAATCTAAAATTGGTGTACGATTATTTTTAAATATTAAGTGATTTGAAATTGAGTGTGTATGTTACCAGGATACATGTTCAGGCGGATGTGGGTGACTCGGTGGGGGAAGGTAACACTGAAGAAGTTGTGGCAGGAATCAGAGTACCCAGGCTTCAGCACTGACACTGGTACAATCTCCTCCCAGCTCTCTGAGTGAAGCTGTCAATCACACACATTTGATTTGACTCCATTTTGTAAGCACTGAGACAGTTTAGATATTAGAAGACAACAAATTACCTGTGCCACAGCTTCAAACTGGCTCTCTGAAGCAGCCATACCTGTACGATCTCCTTCAAGAACTAAAGATGGCACAGACCGTGCATCTGAATCACACACATGAGGCATAAAAGAGCTGGATTAGTCTTCGCTTCTGAAAACTGAAATAGTGGAAAACTATAGGACAGATTAAAAAAAATAAAGAGCTCATATGCACTATTACCCTGGGTCTGCCTTATTCTTTGGCATACTGCAAAGATTGTTAAACTGACAATTTTACTTACAAGGATACTGGAATAATCTGCACCTTTTTACACTTGTTTAAGTATTTATTTGTTGCTTATTGCATCCTAACGGCTTACTGTCTGTGACATCTTTCCCTCAATTAGTCCGATTTTTGCTTGCTGGACTTTGATTTGAGAAATTGATTACATTGTCACATATGTCATTGGCCAAATTCTTTTGAAACATTATACAGTGGCAGTATAATGTTTCAAAAGAATTTGGCCAATGAAATACAGAACGCTGGTGGAAAAAACGTACAGCTACACCCCACCCAATTTGCTTCAGTTTTAGCTGTATACCAGAATTTAGTGCACAGGTCTCAAACTCAATGACCTGTAATAAATCCCCCTGTACAAGTCACGTATCTGTATAGTGCCCATCAATTCAATCCACATCTCACATGATCTATATATGCCATAGGCGTGACAGCCTGCTTAATAATTGTAATGAAAGCTAACACATGAACATACAACAGTGTTCATGAAACATGAGCAAAAATATTATTTTACTTAAAAACGTGACATAAAAAACTTATAACATTATATATTTGTGTTTATTCCATTTGCCCATAAATATTGGTATTGTACAAATACTTTGTAGACTTGAGGGCATATATGTTCTTACCAAAGAATTGACTAAACTGACTCGTGGCCAGGAGTGGAAAATATTTGAGTAATTACTAAATACTACGTATTTTGTCAATATACTCAAGTATTATTTTGGTGTATTATATTTTATATGAGTATTATTGAAATTGAATACTCTTACTTTATTACATTTTAATTTATACCTTCAACATACTTGTTACAAATCTTCTCTCATCTAGCCAATGACTATATACTATATATCAATCAAATGGGCTCATGCATTTTATTTACATTTCAGTTTAAAGCATCAAATCAATTCATCAGTGTAGAATAAAAGCACTAATAATCATGCAAATTCATCATCTGCTGTGACATTTCCATGCTATGAATTAACGCTATAGCTATCCGTTTGTCTGATGATGAATAAGCCACCAGACTGCAGTGTTGAACTGGAGGATGAGAGCCCCTGGCCCTACCTTAGTAAAATGTCAGTATAAAGTGAGCTGTTTTCTTTGCCTCGCTAGATGGCATGAATTTTGAAAAGCATGTTGAGGTATGGTTCACTGATTTTCTATTGTTAACTGGCTACAGTGGTGCTTGAAAGTTTGTGAGCCCTTTAGAATTTTCTATATAGCTGCTAAAATATGAAAACATCATCAGATTTTCAAAGTCCTAAAAGTAGATAAAGAGGACCCAATTCAAACAAATGAAACAAAAATATTATACTTGTCCATTTATTTATTGAGGAAAATGATCCAATATTACGTATCTGTGAGCGGCAAAAGTATGTGAACCTTTGCTTTTAGTATCTGGTGTGACCCCCTTGTGCAGCAATAACTGCAAATAAATTTCCGGTAACTGTTCATCAGTCCTGCACATCGGCTTGGAGGAATTTTAGCCCATTCCTCAGTACAGAACAACTTCAACTCTGAGATGTTGTTGGGTTTCCTCATATGAACTGCTTGCTTCAGGTCTTCACATTTCTACTGGATTAAGGTCAGGACTATGACTTGACCATACCAAAACATGAATTTTTCTTTAACCATTATTTGCTAGAACGACTTGTGTGCTTGGGGTCATTGTCTTGCTGCATGACCCAGTTTCTCTTGAGATTCAGTTCATGGACAGATGTTTTTCCTTTAGAATTCGCTGGTATAATTCAGAATTCATTGTTCCATCATTGATGACAAGCTGTCCTGGCCCAAACCACTATTTGCTGTCCTGCAGCAAAACAAGTCCAAACCACAATACTACCACCACCATGTTCCACAGATGTGATAAGGTTCTTATGCTGAAATGCAGTTTTCCTTTCTCCAAACATAACGCTTCTCATTTAAACCAAAAGGTTCTATTTTGGTCTCATCAATCCACAAAACATTTTTCCATTAGCCTCCTGGCTTGTCCATGTGAACTTTGAACTGCAGACAGGCAGCAATATTCTTTGTGGAGAGCAGTGGCTTTCTCCTTGCAACCCTGCCATGCACAACATTGTTGTTCAGTGGTCTCCTGATGGTGGACTCATGAACATTAACATTAGCGAATGTGAGAGCGACCTTTAGTTGCTTAGAATTTACTCTGGGTTTCTTTGTGACCTCGCGGACTATTACACATCTTGCATTTGGAGTGATGTTGGTCAACCACTCCTGGGGAGGGTAACAATAGTCTTAAATTTCCTCCATTTGTCCACAATCTGTATGACTGTAGATTGGTGGAGTCCAAACTCTTTAGAGATGGTTTTGTAACCTTTTCCAGCCTCATGAGCATCAACAACCTCTGAAATCTGCGTTGCTCATGCCATGATACACTTCCATAAACATGTGTTGTGAAGATCAGACTTTGATAAAACCCTATTCTTTAAACAAAAAAGGGTGCTCACTCACACCTGATTATCATACCATTGATTGAAAACACCTGACTCTAATTTCACTTTCAAATTAACTGCTAATCCTAGAGGTTCACATACTTTTGCCACTCACAGATATGTAATATTGGATCATTTTCCTTAATAAATAAATGACCAAGTATAATATTTTTGTCTCATTTGTTTAACTGGGTTCTCTTTGTCTACTTTTAGGATTTGTGTGAAAATCTGATGATGTTTTATGTCATATTTATGCAGATATATAGAAAAAGGGTTTGCAAACTTTCAAGCACCACTGTACTGTATATCTAACTAACTTTTCTTTGCTAATGCCATGTTAGGCTAGCATCAATTCCAGTAGCTAGCATAATTAGCTAGATGATAAAAAAAACTTCCTCCAGCTAAACCATAATAAGTCTGATGTACAGTAGTCATTTTTGGTCCTCCTGAGATCACTCAAATTATTGGTGACAACTTGAGGCCTTTTTTCTCAAACCTATCGAACTGGACAAAAAACCTTGGGGTCATTTTTGATTCAGTCCTTAAATTCAACAAACATAAACTCTGTGGTAGCTTTTATCAGCTGAGACATCTTGCTAAATTGAAATCTATCTTTACATTTAAGGATTTGGAGATTTGCATGCTTTTATTACATCACACCTCGATTATTGCAATTCCCTTTACATGGGAGTTAGTCAATCTTCGCTTTCCATCTGCAACTTGTCCAAAATGCCGCCACTAGACTTCTTACTGGTACAAGAATTAGAGACAGTATTTCACTAGTCATGGCATCTCTACAATAGCTTCTGTTCAAGTATAGAATCGAGTTTAAAATTTTACTGTTTGTTTTTAAGGCACTACATGGTCTGGCTACACAGTATATGGTTAGTCCCTATACTTCAGGCAAGGCATTGAATTGAAAAGATAGCAAGTCTAGCTAATGTTAAACATTGGTTATTTACAGGATATTTTACTTCTGATTAATTCATTAGCAGTCTACATAGCTACATAGTCACACATATGACAAGCAAACCTACAGGGATTGAATGATGTTTAAGAAAAAACATGTAGCTGCTTTAGAAAAGTCGTAAAAGTTAGGTTTGTTTACATGAAAACATGACATTAATTTAATTAATGTCATGTTTTCATGTAAACAAACATAACATTAATTTAATTGTAGCATTTACAAACATTTAATTTTTACTTTTTAGTACTCAAATAAATTTAAAAGTACCAAAATTTTTACTTTCACTTAAATACATTTTTGGCTGGATACCTCCACTATTAGTTGAGTAAAAAATTTGACACATTATATATACTTTATAGTTTCTCAGTACTTATTCCACCTGTTCATAATCAGATTGGAGAATATTTGGCTCTTTTGGGGGCATGGTGGCTTAGTGGCTTAGTGGTTAGCACCACTAGGGTTGGGGGTCCGATTCCCGCCGCCCTGCGTGCGTGGAGTTTGCATGTTCTCCTTGTTTTTTGGGGGGTTTCCTCCCCCAGTCCAAAGACATCTGTTGTAGGCTGACTGTCATCTCTATATTGTCCATAGTTAGCGAATGGGTGTGTGAATGGGTGTGCGATTGTGCCCTTTATGGGTTGGCACCCCGTCCAGAGTGTCCCCCGCCTTGTGCCCAGAGTCCCCTTGGATAGGCTCCAGGCTCCCCACGACCCTGTGTAGGGTAAGTGATACAGAAAATGGATGGATTTGGCTCTTTGAGGGGTGCCAATGCCAACGTGGCCCAGGCATAAATTGAGTGTGGCACATGTAATCTATTGTATGGGTATTGCTTTTTCCCTATTGAGTGATGCCTGCATGTGTGCATTTCAAGAACAGATTTTGTCAGTTTAGTCACAGACAGTCATATCCTTAAGGCACTTAAAACTGAATGATGATAAATGCCATGTTTGTTGTTGAAATTAGCTGAACAATTCTTTAAATTGTCATTTTTGTTAAGACACGTGTATTAATTAGTACTTTAATAACTTTCACACTTTAATAAATGTAATACTGTTTCTTAACTATTCTATACACAGCTTCTGGTTGCCCTTACATACCAAGGCAGGCAGCCTGAATAGAAATGGAAGGTGCGTAGTTTCCTGTGAAGAATGACGTGTCCACATCAAGGCCGTGAATGACACCAGGAACTCCCAACTGCACAATGCACCAGTCATGACCTTTAGCACAAGACAAAAGAAACTGTACAGCCGTGGCCAAAAGTTTTGAGAATGACACAAATATTAATTTTCACAAAGTCTACTGCTTCAGTGTTTTTAGATCTTTTTGTCAGATGTTACTAACTGTTACTGAAGTATAATCACAAGCATTTCATAAGTGTCAATGACTTTTATTGACAATTACATGAAGTTTATGCAAAGAGTCAGTATTTGCAGTGTTGACCCTCCTTTTTCAAGACCTCTGCAATTCGCCATGGCATGCTGTCAATCAACTTCTGGGCCACATCCTGACTGATGGCAGCCCATTCTTGCATAATCAATGCTTGGAGTTTGTCAGAGTTTGTGGGTTTTTGTTTGTCCACCTGCCTCTTGAGGATTGACCACAGATTTTCAATGGGATTAAGGTCTGGGGAGATTCCTGGCCATGGACCCAAAATGTCGATGTTTTGTTCCCCGAGCCACTTCGTTATCACTTTTGCCTTGTGGCAAGGTGCCCCATCATGCTGGAAAAGGCATTGTTCGTCACCAAACTGTTCTTGGATGGTTGGGAGAAGTTGCTCTCTGAGGATGTTTTTGTACCATTATTTATTCATGGCTGTGTTCTTAGGCAAAATTGTGAGTGAGCCCACTCCCTTGGCTGAGAAGCAACCCCACACATGAGCTGTCTCAGGATGCTCTACTGTTGGCATGACACAGGACTGATGGTAGCGCTCACCTTTTCTTCTCTGGACAAGCTTTTTTCCAGATGCTCCAAACAATCGGAAAGGGGATTCATCAGAGAAAATGACATTACCCCAGTCCTCAGCAGTCCAATCCCTGTACTTTTTGCAGAATAGCAGTCTGTCCCTGATGTTTTTTCCTGGAGAGAAGTGGCTTCTTTGCTGCCCTTCTTGACACCAGGCCATCCTCCAAAAGTCTTCGCCTTACTGTGCGTGCAGACGCACTCACACCTGCCTGCTGCCATTCCTGAGCAAGCTCTGCACTGGTGGTGCCCCGATCCCGCAGCTGAATCAACTTTAGGAGACGGTCCTGGCGCTTGCTGGACTTTCTTGGGCGCCCTGAAGCCTTCTTCACAACAGTTGAACCTCTCTCCTTGAAGGTCTTGATGATCCGATAAATGGTTGATTTAGGTGCAATCTTACTAGCAGCAATATCCTTGCCTGTGAATCCCTTTTTGTGTAAAGCAATGATGGCTGCACGTGTTTCCTTGCAGGTAACCATAGTTAACAGAGGAAGAACAATAATTTCAAGCACCACCCTCCTTTTAAAGCTTCCAGTCTGTTATTCTAACTCAATCAGCATGACAGAGTGATCTCCAGCCTTGTCCTCGTTAACACTCTCACCTGTGTTAACAAGAGAATCACTGACATGATGTCAGCTGGTCCTTTTGTGGAAGGGCTGAAATGCAGTGGACATGTTTTTTTGGGATTAAGTTCATTTTCATGGCAAAGAGGGACTTTGAAATTAATTGCAATTCATCTGATCACTCTTCATAACACTCTGGAGTATATGCAAATTGCCAACATAAAAACTGAGGCAGCAGACTTTGTAAAAATTAATATTTGTGTCATTCTCAAAACTTTTGGCCACGGCTGTACTGTGCACCTTTCATGAGATCTATACGTGACTTTTAAGCAGAGAGGAGTTTTGAGGATTATAAGACAATCCCTCATAGCCAGGTCAGATAGCCTTGTCCAGTTGCAATATGTCAAAGAGCTCTTTTCCTTCCTGTCATTTTATTGATCAAGTGGAGTGGATAGATGAGGGTTCTTAGTGAAGGCGGCGCACACTACACACACTCATCAAAGCCATGAATAGATCAATGCCAAGGTCGCAAATTAGAAGTTGCTGTCTGAGAGATTAAAGTTGGCCAACTGAGATTTTTCTGACAGAAATGGAATGATACCTGGTATTCTTTTCCTTCTTGTTTCCCAACCGTCCATCCATTTCCCGAACTCAGTGAAAGCTGAGGCAAGGAACACTGCAGGCTCTTTCTTCAGAGCACAGTTTCCCAATATTCAGTCATACGAAATAATTAAGAGGAACATAAATTAAGATTTGAACATGCTTCTTTGCACATAGGAGTTTTAGTTACTGAAATATACCAGAGTAAAAAACTGACTGGTCCTTTGACTCTGTACCTTCAAGAGATTTCGAGCAGGAGCAAACCACTCATCCGTAGCAAAAATCACCTAGAGTGACAAATAGAGTAGCAAAATAATCACAGGCAACCTCACAAAATCCATGCAGTTGAATGACATTATTCACAGTTATTGAGAGAAGCTCAGTGTGCTGTATTTGTGGTCAGTTTTCACCTTTCCTCCTGCTGTCTCACACACAAGATTGTTAAACTGCACAAAATCTGGTTGACCGGAGTTCAATTTCACAGCTGATCGGTTTGCCATCCTCAATGTGAAATGCTTCAAAAATTGTAATAAGCCCTCGAGGATTGCCTGAAATAAATGCTTCTTTCTCGTCCTACTGAGTTTTTCAGGTGGAAAAATTGTGTGTTTACTAAAAAGGTCGAACAGAGCAAAGTACACACTCAGAGCAGTCTCACTGGTGTTGCTTTTTTTTTTTTTTTTAAGCAACAAGAAACATCAGGTGCCCCTAGTGTGGTATTGACAAGAGAACAGTTTTCCTAAAGTTTATATATTAGTTATTTAATTAATTTAAATTTAATATTTTGGCTCAGCAAAACACAATGCCTTTTTATGTTAAAAATATGTTACTATAGTGGGGTTCAATAGGTGCCATGGTCAACAAAGCATAATTTCCTGGAATATAGTCATTAGCTGTGAAACAATAACACAAAATGATAAAATATTTGCTAAATATTGTACTTTTTCTGTTCATTTGTATTGAATACATGATGCATCCTGCTGCCAAATACACCGCTTAGTGGAATAATCAATTTTAATGGAGTCAGGAAACACATTTTCAAGCACCAGAATGGGATTAATACATAAACATAATTCAAATTGACATCAAATTATTGTTGCAAGTGAACTACAAGCAATTTTACAGCTGCCTGAGACTCCTTAAAGTACTCACGTCATTTTAAACCATTAAAATAGAATGATACATTGTTTAATATTTATGCCCAGAAAAGTACTAAACTAATTATATTTCTACACTTTTACCCTAATTAAAAATGCACAAAGCTATGAGTATGTCGTATGTCAGCTAACAAGCTTACAATTGTCACAGGAAGAAACAAGTGGGATTTCAGTATCTGGGTCTCAGTCACGAGTTTCCATGTTTCACTTTACAGTACTGCTCCAGATCATCATTAACTCAGAGAGAACACAGAAACAACTTAGCCATTAGTAATGTGCAAAGCTCTCTTCATCATCGCCAAATGCTGCTTGTGAAATATTTACTGTTCATAGAGTAAAGTGACATGCAAAGCAATACTCATAAGTAATTGATATAATTTTGAGCTGTTGCAGGGGCATATAGCAAAGCTGTCAAATTCATGTAAAAGTTCCATTCGAAGTTACTTAAGCTAATTAAATAAAAATAATAATGAGCTTATAATTTTATTCTTGCTCAACCTGGTCAAACATTAATGTCACATTGTGCTCATATCACATAAACCATGGAACGTCGGTCACTTTTTAAGCACAGAAGATCATGTTTAGCCTCCCATCCGTCACTGGTTGGTAGTGAGTAAAGTATTAATGAAGCACTGTTCAGTAGTTGCTGCTTAGGACCTGCAGAGTTACCTATTAACTGTGAAACAGTACTGTAATGTGATACTGCAATGCTTTATTTACATTGTCTTTACCTTTGCTGATGGTTTGAGCACTATCTATAAACATATCTATATTTTGGGGAGACATTTGTGAATTGATCTTACAAAGAAAAAATTCCTCTTGTATATTGTGTAATAGCTGCACAATGAGGCTGGTAAACAAGCCAATATCTTCAGTATCAAAGACATCTAAATGCAGGCTTTCAATCATAGTGACTGAGTTAGCTAACACTGATAAAAAGCTGAGGAAATTTGGATAAGTAGTGAACTGTAAGATTCTCGCTATAGATATGGTAAAAACACCATCAGTTGTATGCTCTGAAGCTAACAGCCACATGGCTATTGGATGGACTCCATTCACTGCAGAATGACCTGATAGACTGCATCTGTGATCTCGTTTATTTCGATTGGAACATGCAGACCGTCATCTATTCTACATCATCTACTTGAATGCCAGCAGTACTGTAAGGTAAATCAAGAACAGACTCGGTCACAGTCTGTATCTTGGCAGTGGATACCCACAAGTCAGCCACAAGGCCTGTGTGCAGGGCTTCTTCAGGTTTCAGCTAGTTAAATTCAAGCCTTTTTAAGACCATTTTAAGACCACTATGAATGCAATTTATGACCTATTGCACATCCTTACTGGCAAACAAAGTATGAAGAATATGAAGGAAAATCGGAAACCCTGGTTAGCCGACACACCTCATCGCGACACACTGGGCGTGCTCCGATAAATTCTGACTGTGCTGCACAGTTTGCATGAGTGGTTGTTGGTTCCTTTTTTGTAACAGCATGATCAATACAAATTTTTTCCCAAAACACATTTAAAAGCAAGACTGAACTTTAGAACTTTATAAAAGTAACGTTAACTTCATAATCTGAACAATTTTTAAGACCTGTCAAAATTTCGTATTTAAGACATTTTAAGGCCTAAAATTGAGATGATCGGATTTTAGACTTTTAAAGACTTTTTAAGGACCCGCGGAAACCCTGTGTGTGAAGGAGCTTTGCTGGATCCTTAAAAGAATTGTGCTCACACAGTGGTAAACCTCAGATGACCAGATGGAAGGTACTACTGAGTGTACTCCATCATCAAATGTGTTAGGTTTGGGGGACAACCTGGTGTTCATTTGTTTCATGTTCCTTTCACTAACCTTTCTGAGGGATTCTTGTTTCTTCCCTGAAACTACAATAACCGTTTCCATAACCTGACCAGAATGTATTTACAGTGTCTGTAAATATCTCTGACATGATGAGTGAATTTCAAGTCATCCTGCACTGTGTTGACTGACATGACTGTATCATTAACGAGAAAACATCCACAACTGATTTTAGTTATGGGGTGAAAGACACCAGCAGGTTCCTTGTTGATTTTCTTGCAAAGTCACACACAAGGCTGATCTATGTCAGACTTGTTTTATGACCTGAGGGTTTGAATGTATATCTAACCACCAAAATATTTTATCTATAAGATTTCTTTTAAGTGTACTGATGCCTCCAGAGGAGATCAGTGTCAGAGGACATGGACCTCTGTGGTTGTTCAATGTTCATTATGCTAACTGACTGGTCACAGACATTCACAAGATATTCTAATACACTGTCTAAAGCAGCCCTGGCCAATATTTTAGTTATGAATGAATTGACACCAAGACCTCACACGATTTTTTTTTTTTTTGGCCAACTTTTTTTTTTTATTGGAGCTTCCAGTAGACATTAAGATGTTGACAGCTGCCACCCAAGCTCCTCCAAACAATCAAGTGCCCCAGTTTGCTGTGCCAGTGAACAATGTTTCAATTTTCAGCAAAATGTTCTACAATTTTAGAGGCACAAGTTGCCAAATGTTGACCACTAGAAGCACCTAGACAGTATTGAGCTTGTCTTAGATTTCTAAAGATCTTCCCTTATGGCTGCAGGAGCCTTTGCTTGAACTTTGAAGTACCAGAATACTAGCCAGTGCCATGCAGTCATGAGTACATTTTGTTGATTGAGACTATTCAGAACTGCAAGCTAAAGCAGGCTGTGAATTATACCTTCACAAGGTAATTAATACCTTCCTCATTAATGAAGCCTTGAAGTTCTGATTACTCAGCAGCAATACATGAGGTCTGTTTTATAAAAATCAGACACACTTGGCTCCATGTCCTCTCATTTAGATAGATGGATAGGTAGAGAGAGCATCTTTCTAACAGCCTCATTTTTTTTGTTGTTTTTTTAAGCCACTGATTATGAAAGTGACGCATGAACTCAAGAGCTACTGGTGCTTTGGTTGGCTCACTGAAACTCCTGTTAAAAATATACAATGGTCCACTCACCTGAAGTGGGTTGATACAGACTTACCATCTGCAGTGGAAATTTTCCTGTTTGCAACAAGGTGCTCAGTCTGAGTACCATTAATCTCACCAAAAAAAAAAAAAAAAAAAAAAAAAAAAAGGGTTTGAATGCTGGTTACAGTTAAACAAGTGTTTTGATCACTTCATTTTGAGGTATTGTCATCTTCAAAACATCCAGTGTCATCCACTGAATTCTGAGGTTCCAACTGTTGCACTTCGGCAAACAACTGAGAAATGTATCAATAACTGCAGTCATAAAATCTCTAGCCAGAGTACAGTTTTTAAAGTCATCTTCAGTAAGAAACTGGGTGATCTGTGCCACATCCAGAAAGGATTGTATTCAGCTTGCCTGAAACCATTTTCTCTACTACTTGAGAGCCAAGAGATGAGGAGTGGTGTGATGCCACACACAAACAAACAGTAATGTCAATACATATGCACAAACTTAGTGATAAACAGATTTACATTAGCTAATTTATTATATAATGTTTTACCATACATGGGCCAGATGTATAGACGTATAGCCAACCTCACAGCTGAAGAGGTACTGACCCACACTGCTTTGTGGTAAAATCAGAACTGCACATCAATCTGTGGCAAATGTAGTCATTTGGCAAAGCTGCACTCTGAGCTATACACTTCTATTATTAAGTGACAACATTAGCCTGTAACTTCAGTGCAAATCAAACATTGTGTACAATTAATTTTTACCAAAGTGTCACTTATTAAAATCTACATGGAATCTATAACCAATCACATTTTCAAAGGAAGGGCATTCCAGAAGCATCCTAGTGCAACAGTGGTATGGACTTTGTTGCAGTAAGGTGCAAGTCATTGCACATTAAATAAATAACACAATGATGCACATGATGGTATACAAATTTATTCTGCCATCTGCACTTTACAGTTGGAACTCGGGGAATTCAAATACAACATCTTTGCCTGTGAGCTTCTTGTAGACACCAGCAAAGGTCTCGACCTAGAAAAGAATTTACAGGGAATTAGACTGCGCATGAAATGTGACCTCTGTTTAATACATGTAGAAATTATTCACAAGTTACTAAAAGTTAAAGTACTTCAAACTGGTGGTTTAAAATATAACTAGGTGTTTAGATTGTCATTTATTTTATACACTGTAGTCAACAAAATTTCTAAAGCTTGGTGTTGGACTAATTTTGACCAAGTTTACTCCTAAATCTATTAAAGTTTGTACAAGCCCCAATCACTTAAAAAGTTAACTGCAAGAGAAATACTGTACACTGCATGGTTTACCTCCCCAGTAACAGCCCATGAGGCTCTGGGAAGACCTAGGAATATACAGGACGCAGTCCTCACCAGCTAAATGCCGGGGACATGCTTGCTATCCAACGTCGTGGAACGGGACTGTACGTCATGGCACTAGAGTGCTACGCTCCCATACGCCACACGGACAGAGCCACATGAGAGCCGACTCACAGGATGCCCACGTTGGTCAGGGTGAGAAGAGAAGAAGCACTTACTTTGTGTTCGACATTGTTTTGCTGTGCCTTGTCGAGGTGGACCTTGATAAGCCGACTACTGTCCAGTTTCACGCGAATCCTCTTGCCAACAATCTCACTGGGATAGACCAGGTCTTCAAGGATGGCATCGTGCACAGCAGTAAGAGTTCGGCTGCGGAGCAGAACTACAATTAAACCTCATGGCCCTTTGACATTCCAGTAAACTGCATATTAACCCATCCTAAAGTATCCCTGCACTGAAAACTTACAGGGTCAAAACCTTAAATGCATAGCTAACTTCAAACCTTTTCATTTGAAACAGCCCTCATGACATCCACAAAACCAATTCAATAAATATTTCAGTTCAGTTTTAGGTGACAAAACATACTTGCCATAAAGCCCATCATGACCGAGTATACAAATTAGAGGTTTAGGTCACATCCAGAAACATTTTTAAATGCAGAAACTGTACTAGCTGGCAAGCTGTGTCAGTAGAGGTTCACGATGACTACAATAGTTTGGATTGTTATGGTACATTAACAGCCATTTTGAATTTCCAGATTGCATTTCATGCATAGTAAAGAGTGATATGACTGGTATACTGGATTAACAGTTTAATTTAACAATTCTTGTGAAGGTATGGATTGTATGGACCACTTGCATGTGGAAAAAAAACATTACATATAATCCACACAGTGAGATGGTTGAACGTGGCTGTGGTCACATCTGCCAGTGAAAACATTGTGACATTGCTCATCACATGAAAAATAACTCATGCTGTCCATATCAGAGACTATACTTTCACCTCCTAAGTGCTATCACTGGTCAGTCAGTAATCCAATTCAAGTACTGAAATGTTATGCGACACACAATGACCATCACTGATGGTAAAAGCCAGTGACTAGTCAGAATCACTAGCTGGACTGAACACAACTCAAAGGCTATTGTCGGTAAAATCATTAACCGAAAATTACTTAATTATGGTCAGCACCAGTTATTAGAACGCACTGATATCTATATCCAGAATACATGCAAGAATCTGTAGTTTTATAAATATACTGTTAATGTGGTTGGAAAAGATGCACCTGGTTTGGTTCAATTATGTTGGAATTGGTCGACCACAAACACTTCCTTTAGAAGTAACATGCTGATTATTTTCATGATCACTGATCATTTGGTTTGGCTCAATACTTTTTCCTAAACATTCAATAAGAAATTTGATTTACAGAACATAAAATGTTAGATTCAGTTTGGTAAAGTAGTACCAAAAAAATGATGGTACTTAATACTGAGACATCACAATGTGTTGTATTTACTTATGTGATCAACACATTTGGCCAGATCGCCCCACGCCTACCCGTACGCAAACAAATTTAAGCCTTTTAATGTGTGAGGTGCAGAGATGATTAGTCGATTGCAAGCTATTTCTTGAGCATTAAAAAAAGGAAATAATCTACTATCCCACATATTTATATTTTATATTATATTCATATTTAATGCAATGATTGATAGAGAAATTACTGAAGATTATGCACTGCATGGTTTACCTCCCCAGTAACGGCCCATGAGGCTCTGGGAAGACCTAGGAATATACAGGACGCAGTCCTCACCAGCTAAACGCCGGGGACATGCTTGCTATCCAACGTCGTGGAACGGGACTGTACGTCATGGCACTAAAGTGCTACGCTCCCATACGCCACACGGACAGAGCCACATGAGAGCCGACTCACAGGATGTCCACGTTGTGGGTTTTTTTTTGTTTTTTTTTTTAAATTGCAAAAAACAAATCTCATCTGTCCAGTACAAGTTCATCAAGCATCCAATCATACTAACTAAAGTGGGTAAAACAAATGCCCAGGCTTACCTCCTTGGACGCTTCTGCTTGTTCTTTGTGCGGCTTTTCCTTGTGGGCTTGGGCAGGATTCTCCTCTGCAAATAAACAACCTTGCATTAAAAACTTGCAACTTCTAAATGGTCCGCTTAGCAACAGTTTTGAGATTATGCACTGCATGGTTTACCTCCCCAGTAACGGCCCATAAGGCTCTGGGAAGACCTAGGAATATACAGGACGCAGTCCTCACCAGCTAAATGCCGGGGACATGCTTGCTATCCAACGTCGTGGAACGGGACTGTACGTCATGGCACTAGAGTGCTACGCTCCCATACGCCACACGGACAGAGCCACATGAGAGCCAACTCACAGGATGCCCACGTTGGTTGTGTACAATCATACTGAACAGCCAATATTCTTTAAATGAAGTAATTTTTAAGTGCCCCCCCAAAAACACCGTATTAAATATTAAAGAAATTAAAGTTGCTGCTTACAAGAGCACATCGGGTTAATTTTTATGATATGACACCTTCAAGCAATAAAAGGTTTTAGGCTACCATTCTGGCCACTCAGAAAGAAAAACCTGCAGACTTTTTGGTTAAGTTTCCTCCTGGATTAGACTTGTTGGGCATGATGCATTTGAAAAGGCATTAACAATATACATGAATCGCAGCATAGATCAGAGATAGGTTTGCAAACCAACTGCCAGCAAGAGCATGGAGTTGCATAAATTTTTTTTTAAAAACTGAAATTCACTGAATTTAATTAATGCTTACAAAAATAAATAACAAAGGGAACATTTAGAATTACAATCTGTTATATCTATTGTTATAAATACAGATGAAATGTGTAATCTCATAAGTGACAATTTATCACACCAACAGCAAAATATTGTCATGTTGCCCACCCCTAGTGGAGAAAACACTGATGTGAAAACACAGAAAAGCTGGATGTGTAACATGAAGGAATTGTGTTGAGTATAGTTTAAGCTGTGCTGACCAGACTAATAACCCAGGAGACATGGCAGGCCCTAGCCATTTTTTTTTTTATCCCTCAACCAATAACCAGAGAAAAATTCCTGCTAACTATAAGGTTTTGCTGATACTCTAAACAGCTGATATGTACTTGAGTGAAATGCACTCCAGTTAGCACTAGAAATCAGTCAGACACTCTGGCAACCAACAACTATTTTGGTTAGTAGGATAAATTGATGACTTTGTACCACTGTGCACACATATACATACACACACATGCACGCATATATATATATATATATATATATATATATATATATATATATATATATATATAGTCGTGAGTTCAAATCTCAGCACCACCAAGCTGCCACTGTTTGGCACTTGAGCAAGGCCCTTAACCCTCAACTGCTCCCCGGGCGCCGCAGCAAAAATGGCTGTCCACTTCTCCGGGTGTGTTCACGGTTTCTAGCGTGTGTGCTCACAACTCCTAATGTGTGTGCACTAACTTGGATGGGTTAAATGCAGAGGACAAATTCCAAGTATGGGCCTTGGCCTTATACATTGGCCTTCACACCATACATTTTTTTTAAATTTATTTATATATATATATATATATATATATGTATATATATATATATATATATATATATATATATATATATATATATATATATACATATATACATATATACATATACATATATACATACACACACACACACACACACAATTACCTTGGCTACCATTTCTAACCTAGCTTATGTTTCCAGGAGGCCAGAACATGGGACTAGGTAAGCATGCTGGGACATTTACTTGACCAGTGGGCTAGATAATATATGATTTGTCCACTCCAGATATACTACTAGCCACAACACACATCATTTTATTGTGTATAAAGCTAAAGAGCAACTTCTTGGGAAGAAAAGACAGTACACATCCTTACCTGTGCAATGAAGACCACATGCTTGCCACTGAACTTCTTCTCCAGCTCCCGCACAAGCCGCACCTGAATCTTCTGAAAGGCCTTCAGCTGGGGTACGGGCACGAAGATGATGATGGCTTTTCTGCTACCACCAACCTCGATTTCCTGAAAGA
This sequence comes from Cranoglanis bouderius, assembly GCA_023630585.1. Lineage (NCBI taxonomy): Eukaryota > Metazoa > Chordata > Actinopteri > Siluriformes > Cranoglanididae > Cranoglanis > Cranoglanis bouderius. Next base: position 11,710,677 of record CM042547.1, read on the forward strand.
ATAAAAAGCCAACAGTGTTTCTCAGCCTCAAAGCCTTGACAACATTACTGTACAACGGAAGAAACAGCCTCAGAGATTGAGATTATGCACTGCATGGTTTACCTCCCCAGTAACGGCCCATGAGGCTCTGGGAAGACCTAGGAATATACAGGACGCAGTCCTCACCAGCTAAATGCCGGGGACATGCTTGCTATCCAACGTCGTGGAACGGGACTGTACGTCATGGCACTGATGTGCTACGCTCCCATACGCCACACGGACAGAGCCACATGAGAGCCGACTCACAGGATGCCCACGTTGGTAAATAAATGTAACAATTGTGTCTGACAAGGTTTAACAAGTGCTTCACCAACATTAGATTTAGTTCAATTTCATTTGTATAGCCCTTGCAGCAGAACAGAAAAACTGAGAACCTGAGGAAGTAACCTAGAGAGGGTCCAAACTCAGGTAGGAACCCATTCCCTTCTGTATGACTCAATAGTGGGATATATAATATAAAAACATGAGCTGGAATCCTAACAACTGTAAAAGCATACATGATGAAACCAATATCTTGAAATCTCTCATTTTTAGTGTTTATTGCCTATCTGACTATTAAATGCAAGATGTGTTTACGGGGGAAAAAAAGCTGAAACTGCCTTTTCATTACAGTGATTAAAAACTTGGGCATTAAGTCATCATGTCCAAGATTCATGGATATTACATGAATTCATTCATGTGCAACTTTGAGATCAGGATCGGAGTGAATCCATTAATGACTATTAGGATGTAAAGCTTTTGTATAGTTTATAAAAAATTTATTAAAAAAAACACTCCACCACATGGCTCTGGAATATACAGGAGTTCAAAATACACTACTTAAATATCCAAATGAAATGAGTTTAACTAATTACAAAATGCCTTGCTGTAACAGCTAGTTTCCTGATGATGTGTATTAACTTACAGCTGACAATTTGTCACAAATTATAAATTGGTTTCTTTCCTGATGACCTTGCAATTTCTAAAAAGTGTTTAGCCCTCAGCATACCTTATTTTCTGGCCCGGTAGCCAGGTATAAAAAGGTATAATGTTATGGAGCAGGTAATGGTTTCAAATTTGAGGGCACCTACAATCTCTCAATCCATCTCTCATGTCCAGCTTTAAGATTTATGAGGTTAACTGCCAACATCTAGCAAAAGACACTAGACAAAGCACAGCATGTGAAGTGTTGTTCATGGCCTGATTTTAAAAAATAAATAAATTAAATTATTTATTTATTTAAAAAAAAAAAAAAAAAAAAAAGTAATTTCTAACCTTAGCAGCAGTGATGTTGAGCTCCCTCAGCTGAGCCTTCAGGTCAGAGTTCATCTCCAACTCAAGAAGAGCCTGTCGGAGAATCGAGGAGAAACATTCAACAAAAAGACACGACATCAGTGAGAAATGAAGAATGTGTTTTATCGCTTTACCTGGGAAATGCCAGACTCGAACTCATCTGGCTTTTCACCATTTGGCTTCACGATTTTCGCGCTGCTACTGAACATGGCCTATGACTGAAAAACACACAAAAAAAAACCAAGTCAATCAGCAAGTTAGACCTCAGACACTTCAAGTTTATGCGGCTTTAGCTAGCCAACACAGCCAGCCTAGCTAATTACACAGGCATTAATAACCTAACCGGTAAAAAAGCCATTAATAAACTAAACACTTCAGCAGTAAATAAGTAGTTTCAGTACACAGCTGCGGAACAGAGTAACAGAAAGCGAGCATTTTGAGTGAGAAGTGATCTCGGCGTGGTATTAGCTGCGCGAGCTAACATCAGTCCCTCGCTAGGAAGGAGGCAAAAGTAGTCAGCTTAGCAAACACACTTTTACGCAATTTTATACCCAAGATAAAAACAAAATTGATCAAATTACCTAAAATATACTCCAAATACACCAGAGCCTGAGACGGGCCCAAGCCCTTTCTACCGTGCTTCTCCATGTACAGCGAGTCACCTCAGCTAGCCATGTAAAACTCTAAAAATTACTTTCTCCAAACTGCCATCCGACTCAACAAACGCCTTTATCTAACGTATCCCGGTGTACGTACACGATATAACCAAATAAAACCCTAACAAACTGTCTATTTTCGACATTTTAGCACGTTATCAACTCAAGACATTACACTGAACTAACCTACCTCAGTCAACGACGGCCTGGAAAGAGATCGTACTCTCGCGAGAAGCCGGTAAAAGCGCGTCGCACTAAGGATCATGGGAAATGTGCGCGGAAAATGTGCGCGGGAAATGCGTTTGACCTTCCGGTCTATAGAGGGCGCGCGCTGCCTTTTGACAACAAGAGAAAGCGTATGTGTGTGCTGTAGTAAGCCGGAGCTGGAAAGAAAGCTGTGACTGTCCGGAAACACAATAAAAACACGAGTCTGTATGGAGAACCTGGGTTTAAGGCAAGACACCACAGGTCAATGAGATAAAAACAAAAACAAACAAACAAACAACAGACCACAGTCAATCTTTGCCTGGTGATATTCTTACAACCGCTATTGTATTTTTTGTATTGGAACTTTTTTAACTTTAAAAAAATGACATTTATGCAGATGAAGCTCCATCTAATTAAATTTGCATACTTATTAAAATGGGGGGGGGACTAGTATTTTTATGTTGTTAGAATCAGAATACTTAATTCAGTTTGAAGGCCTCTCAAGACAAAGACTTTTACAGAAAAGTTTAGTGGAAAATATTTTCTTTATGGTTTAAGCAAGAAATTACCCGTGAATTTTAGGGATGGTGTGCTGGCACAACAGGTAACATTGCCACTTCTCAGGTCCAGGGTCCCAGGTTTGATCCTGAGCTCGGGTTACTGTTCGTGTGGAGTTTCTGTGCATGTTCTCCCTGTGTCTGTGTGGGGTTCCTCCAGGTTCTCTGGTTTCCTCCCACCTACCAAAAACATGCCAGTGGGTGGACTGGCTAAGATAAATTGCCCCTAGGTGTGAATGTGTGTGCAAGTTGTGACGCCATGCCATGAATTGGGCACCATGGCCTGCCGGCTCAGTGGTTAGGGCTCTGGACTACTGATCAGTAGTTTGTGAATTCCAGTCCCCGTACCGCCAAGCTGTCACTGTTGGGCCCTTTAAGCAAGACCCTGTTATTTGCACAGCTTAAAAGCTTCTGTCAGATGAATCCATGTAACTCAGCTTCCTTTTGGTGCCAGAACATGTTGTGGTACATAAATTAGTAAAAAATAAATAAATAATAAAGACCCTTAAAATAAACAACACTAGAATATTCTAGTGTTGTTTATGAAAAGGATGGGGAAAAAATAACATGAAAGTCATCTATATAATATCCAGAGGCAAGTGGGAGCTCGAAAGATGTGAACAGAAGGAAAGATGGTACTAATACCTGATTATAATTTTTCAAGAATTCATTTCTGCTTTCTATCAATAAGCATATAAAGGTTAAATCATCTACAGTGGATATAAAAAGTCTACACACCCCTATTAAAATTGTACGTTTTTGCAGTGTGAAAATGGATCCAAGATAAACCATGTCATTTTCCATCTTTAATTAGATATAGCAACCAATAAAATTAAAAAGAAATAGAAATGTTTATGGAGGAAAAAAAAAAGAAAAAGGAAAAATCTTGCAATAACCTGCTTGCACAAGTAACTAATACTTTGTTAAAACATCTTTTGATTGTAATACATCATTCAGTCTCTTGGGTTAGTTAGGTCTACCAACTTTGCACATCTTGATTTGGCAATTTTATTCCACTTTTATTCCGCAATTTTATTTCCTTGCAAAAATGTTCCAGATCTACCAAAGTGGGAGGGGATCTCCAGTGCACAGGCCTCGTCAAGTCATTCCACAAGTTTTTCTACTGGATTAAGATCTGGGCTCTGACTGGGCCTTTCCAAAAGGTCGATCTTAGTCTTTTGGAGCCATTCCTTTGTTGACTTGGATTTGTGGTTGGGGTCATTATCCTGCTGTAAGGCAAAATTTTTCTTCATGTTCAGCCTGCAGGTCCTGTGCCAAAATATACTGGTATTTGGAGCTATCAATGATTCCCTCTATCTTGACTAGAGCCCCAGTGCGAAACATATCATTTAGAATTAGGCCCAAAAAAGTTCTACTGGGTCTCATCAGAACATAACACATTTTGGCACATGGTTTTAAATGATTTAGGTGGGCTTTTTATTTTCTTTAGAAAGGGCTTCTCTCTAACCACTCCTACCTCACAGTCTAGACGTGTGAAGAACACGAGAAGTGTTGTTACATGCAGGGAGTGACCCGTACTTGGTCAGCCTCCATGATAAGTTATCGTCTTGTCCTTTCATCTGTTTTGGAGGAACGTCTTGTTCTTGTCACTGGTGTGCCATTTTCTTCACTTGTTGATGATGGCCTTCACAGTGTTCCATGGTACATGGTACAATGTTTTGGAAATTCTTTAATACCTCTCTCCTGATTGATACCTTTTGACAATAAGATCCCGTACATACTTTATACGTTTTTTGCGGACCATGGCTTACCCAGTCTGATGACACAAAGAAGATGTCCTCAAAACCCTACAGAAACAGCTGATCTTTACTTGGGGTTATACCACAGTGCTGTTTAATACTTGATTCTGATTGGTTGACCAATGTTCTAAGGTGGGCAATTATTTTTTTTCAGATAATGCACAGCTAAAGTAGTTTCAGGCAGGTTTTGACCACATTACAGTTCCATATCATTTGGACGCGTTAACTGAAATAACGGAAAAGTTAGCGTACTGTCCACCACAGCACACAGATCTAACGACAAACAAAATGTGCTCTCTCTCTCTCTCTCTCTCTCTCTCTCTCTCTCTCTCTCTCTCTCTCTCTCTCTCTCTCTCTCTCTCTCTCTCTCTCTCTCTCTCTCTCTCTCAAGCAACAGAGGCTTGAGATCGGATGTGTAAGAAATTAGTTCCACACACAAGAGCGTTTTAAGGACAAAACCTGACAAATGTCTTGAAATAAAACATCTGAACAATGAATAATTGACTCTGGTCCATTGAATTATTAGAATTATTAGAAAAATAATGCACAACCAAGGTGTCATGGCCGCATTATTTTTCTAATAATTCAACGTCCCATTGTCAATAATTCCCTTCATTAATCAGAATCAGTTCATTGATGACAGGTGTATGATGATTACTTTAAACATGAGTTACATTAACACTAATATATATATATATATATATATATATATATATATATATATATATATATATATATATATATATATATATATATATATATATATATATATATAGTATATAAGCTTGTGCTCGTGCATCACTGTTGTGCTTCCATGCTACACAAGCTCCATTTTGTAAAGTTTGCAAGTCTTCTTCGTGGCATTTAATATAAAATGCTCCCCTGCCTTAGAGGACTTGGGTCGCACACTTTTTTCCGCTGTCACTTGACAATTACACCTCCATCTGATGGTGACTGTGGTCATGTTGGGCATAAAAGGTAACGTTGACATAAACAGTAAACTGAAGAAATTCATTTTCGTTGTCTATGGGTGTGCTTCTCATTTCTTATTTGTGCATCCTTATTTCCTTTCCTTGCTTCCATTTCTTGCGTCTTAGCTCCACCCCTTAGGATGTGAGGGAAGGATGCAAGGTTGTGATAGGAGGAGAGAGGAGTTGAAGCAAGTCAAATGGGGTGCTTCTCAATACTCAAGTTGATGCTTCCTCATTTCCTTGCTCCTCCGCCCTCCAGCCCATGACCCGGAAATCGATCGAATCGATCGATTAATTAATGAACAATACATAATTTATCACATCTTTTGTGTAGCTTTGCATATCCAGACATGCAAGGATCAATTCTCAGGATCAATTACAATAATCAGTGTAAACATATTATTATTTAGTCATATTTCCCACAAAATGCCATCATATCATCAAAGGACTTTTTGTTTGAGATTGTGGCAGATGTAAAGGAGGAGGGGAATTTATTCATGCGTCAGGTTTTTCGACAAGAAACACTTCCGGATACACCTGTGTATCTTCACTCCTAGCTCCCCTGGAAGCTTCCTCACTCCTCGTTCCTCACTCCTCATTTCTCGCCTCCTCGCTGTGCAATTAGAGAATTGATATGTCCTTCAAGATGGCTAACTTCAGTCGATTTCCGGGACATGGGCTGGAGGACAGAGGAGCGAGGAAAGGAGGAAGCATCAATCTGAGTATTGAGAAGCATTCTGGGTATTCTTCTAAAGCTAGCGGCGTCACATTACGTGCGTTTGACATCATGTGCCATCGACTGGGAAATGGATTATACTTCCGGTTAGCAAAAAAACCCTATTGTTCCATTTGAGATGATACTACCCTTCTAAAATTCATACACTAGATGGTAGAGTACATAGTGCATAGTGTAAGTACATAGTACGTCATTTGGGACAAAACCTTGGTCTGTACTCTCCGATGCGTTTTCGGAAATGAAGTAACGCAGTGAGTAAATGTGCCTTGTGCCAGGTTGTGCGCAGACCAATCGATAATGAAATTCGTTGACAGCGATTTTCATAATCGATTATTATCAATTTTTATCGATTAGTCGTTGCAGCTCTATATACCACCAAGTTATTAAGTTTTTTTTTCCTAAGTTGTTTGCATTTATTTTTCACTTCAGTTTTGTTGGATGTTGTATCACATTAAAGGTGGAACAAGATCTGACATGGTTTTATTTTGGTTTAACTGTTTACATCAAAAACTTGACATTTTAATAGGGGTGTGTAGACTTTTTTATATTCACTATACATGCTCCACACTCCAGGCCATTGGGTGGCGGTATTGCCAAGCGCTGTTTTATATAGACGAAGAAGAAGCAGCAGCGCAGCAACACACCTGCACGGGGAATAAAAACAGTTGTTAATTTTGAAAAATTGTGTCGTTAGAATAAATAGGGACACTTCTTATTTATTTATTTATTTATATATACTTTAAATAGGTTTTTGCGTTTTGTTTTAGTTATGTTTTTGCCGACATGTTTTGCTAACTAGCTACCTAAACTAAGCATCAATTTTTCGGTCGCATTTCGGTTAACGTTAGCTACAGGCCTAATTACGCTTTCTCGGTGAGCGCTGTCGTTCCTAACGTGTCGGTCATTTGGTGGTGGTGATCTTTTTTTATTAGCATGGATTGAGTAGAGGTTATGTTGAGATTATCAAGTGTTTCCAGTCTTCTACGCAGGGCTTTGTGTGTCAGCGCTGAGGAAATGGGTAAGAAGGGTAGTTTCTTTTACGCCGTGAGGAAAGGACACAGGCCTGGTGTTTACCAAACATGGTGAGAACGCCAACTCTTCATACTCTCACTCTTAACACACATCGTGTATTCGGTTTAATCCTTACGCCTTGTATCTTTCTGTTCTTTATCCGAAAGGGAAGAGTGCAAATTTCAAGTGGACCGATTCCCTGATGCACGGTATAAAAAGTTTGGTAGTGAAGATGAAGCCTGGGCTTTTGTAAGGAACGAGACAACCTCCACAGAGAGTAATCATGACTGCCTATATTTATTCTTCCTTTTCTTACACGGTTGAAAGAAGTAAAGAGCTTTAAGATCAATGTCCATGTAAGGTGACTGTAAAATAAATTGCATGGTTCCCTTAGAAGTCCAGATATGTTTCATGAATATTATTTCAATTTGAATGATAAACTTTGGTCTATTTATTAGAGCCTAGAGATTTCCTTTCCTGAACCTTTCACTCACAGAAGCCAAGTCACTTTACTGTCATGTGCACAGTGAAATTCATACCTGCATGTTGTCCTACACAAAACAGTGCAGACGTCTTCACAGCCAGAAGATTATACAGCATGCATCTGACGTTGGGTCACGAGATGTTACGTTTTCATACAACATCCACAGAAAACATATTTAAAGGAAAAACATAAGGGTCAGATTAGAAAACCATGTACAATGTAGAAAGTCACGTGTTGATGTCCAACATTAGAGTACACAAACAACAGCTGAGGCCGGTTTCACGAAGCCGGTTTAGGTGGCTACCCAGGTAAGGTTGAGTTTTCGATCTCAACAAGGTGGACTGGTTTTTAGCTGGTTTCACCGCCGTGGTAACTTACGCTATGGTGCTATTCTCGGTAAGAAAACTATCCCAACTTGGACCAATCAGCTGTAAGCAAAGTGATATAAATCTGACGCATCAGAGTTAACCCTTTAGTGGTTGTAGAGGTGGCTTCACCATTTGTGGAGCTCGGAGCGCAAATAATAGACACTTCGAAGGGAAAGAACTTTTAGGGGCCGACAGAATCCCCTGGCTTTTCCCGATGACCATCTGTACGAAATGTATGGATTTTCGGCAGATGTTAGTTTATCTCTGCCGACTTCTTGAGCCGCACATTAAAAATCTGACACTCTGAAGCCGCTCTTACTGTACCTCAAACTGTATGTATTGCTTTGCATTTTTTTTTTTTTTTTGCAAGTGATGCATATTTTCATGAATCAAAATAATGTACATTTATATTAAATGAAATTACATAAAATATGTTTGGATACATGAAATCCGTTTATTCTTATTGTGAGCCTATAAAAGTAAACTTGCGCATCTACACAATCAGCAGTGTTCCCGAGCTTTGGCAGCCGCAACGGTGTGATTTTTGCAGTCAGTGTAGGTTTAAATTTCTCATATTTCCGCATAATAATTTCTTGCTCTTCATCCGGAAGTATGCACACCTGCTTTCTTTTCTCCCATGTTGAACGCTGGCTGTTTGCTGCAAACGTCTGGCTTTTATGTGCACGCGCACGCTGAGTAAACCTCAAGTCGGAGTTAAAACCTGGGTTGGCTGAGAAAGTTGATAACCAGCGTCATGAAACCTGTTAACCCGGGTTGGATTTGTCAACTCAAAACTTACTCTGCAACACTGAGGGACGTTCATCACAACATGCATTCAGCCGAAGCCCTCTTTGATTCATGTGCGTTGAACGAGTACAGCTAAGGTCTCATTTACGAGCAAACATCACGGCAAAAGACTGTGCAAAACAATTTTTTGCAATTGCAGTTTCGTCAATTCAGGTAGTTTTCTGCAAAAAAGGGGGGGAAAAAACCCTCAAACTCTGCAAATTGCATCTCAACTTTAAAAAAAAAAAAGCAAAATCAAGCATTTTTGGCCGCAACAATCACACAAATACTCAGCGAAATCCTGCACAGATTGACTCACTAATCAATATAATATAAGCTTTGATAATTGTGGGTTGTGATTTCCACCCCTGTAGCAGAACAGGACCCTTTCAAACACAGTTTACCTTCATACACAATTGTAAGTTGAGGGGAAGGCAAATTCTGACTGCTCCACAGATCTGGTATCTATTTTCCACAGTTTTCTGGCTTTAGGATCCTAATAGCACACTGAGCCTACTATTTCTTCTCAGTTTTATTTATTTTTATATGAGATTTCATTGCAGATCTTAAAACAAACGTTCTTACTTTTTAATATCTGGTTTAAATTGGATCAACCTTTTATTACTATAAATCTGTTTAAGTGTTTCTCTCAGTAAGTGAAAGCTGTCATGTCCATCCTTAATTTACCCTACTGTAGTACATAGAGATGCTGATGTTCAATAAGATTTTTGTGTCTCTAGAATCTGAAGACACCCTGCGTACCACAGGTGTTCCTGTTTGCTCTAAAAGGTCCATTGAAGAGGACGAGGTTGATGGAGGGAGTGTAAAACGGGTTAAACTTGAGCCCTCTGCTGCCAGCAGTACTAACAAACTCACTTACATGGGTAATCATTTTGAAAATGTATTAATAATTGTATGGGGTAAGAGGTTTCTCTTTATTCAGCCATCGAACACCATGGCAATGAGTAGAAGTCTGAATTGCAGCTTACAGGCCGTATGTGTTGGTTTTGGTTGTAGGAGATTCAGTGGTGGTGTACACAGATGGCTGTTGTACAAAAAATGGGAAACATGGAGCTCGTGCAGGGATTGGAGTGTACTGGGGTCCCAATCACCCTCTGTGAGTAAAGCTCTTTAATTATGTAATAACGTGTTTTCTGATAAAATAACATAATCTACAACACAACATATTAGTATGTAGTTACAGGTTTGGAGTTGTATAAAATGAGCTGTTCAGCCCAAGATTTTCTGAGCAGATTTGTTTTGCTCTACTTTCTACAGTAATGTTGCAGAGAGGTTACCAGGGAGACAGACCAACCAACGAGCTGAACTACAGGTGAGGACAAGGCTTTCATCATCAGAAGACCATTTAAGGCAATAAATCAACGGAAAAATTAAGGGCAGCTTTTCCTTGACGTGGATTTGGTCTACTCTGGGACTAAATTAAGATGACAGTAGTGATTAATCATTGAAAGCCCTTTTACACAACATTCAATACGATTCAGTGGTGGCTCAGAATGTTACATACGTTGACTTCAATGAAGGTGGTCAAAAATGCTTCAGGTTATTTAGTTGTCTGTAGAGCCTACATTCGGCTCTAGAACTATTGACCTGCATGGTAAACAAATGATAAAAACAAAAGGTGGTGAAAAAATGTCTTAAATAGACATTTTATTTTTTTTAAATATCTTTTTTAAGCCAAACGACTCGTCACGATCATTAGCACCCTTACAAGCGCTTAGGGACTAGAGATGTAACCAAATGTGAGTGCATTATTTGGATTGAGCGTGTGATGTTCTACATGATCAAGTCAGTACAAAAAACATTTTAGATTCACAAACATTAGTTTTCTAGCACAAAATTAAATGTTTGTATGTCATTAAATAAAGCAGCATATTACGTAAGAGACACTTTTCAGACAAAAAAAACACAATGAGGGCTGCTGGGTTTTGCTGCAAAAATAAGAAGCAAGTGCGAAAGTCAAAGTCTCCAGAAGAACTGTGTCTGGTTCTGTAAGATGCTCAATAAAACTTACTAGCTCATTTCCTTATAAAACTGCACTAATTGTACCGGAGACTACTATTTTATTTATTTATTTTTTGTCACACCAAATATTGACTTTGTTTCACATACGTGTGTGTGTATGTATATATGTATGTATGTGTGTGTGTGTGTGTGTATGTATGTAGAGAGAGAGAGAGCGAGAGCTGCAACAACTAATCAGTTATGAAAATCGTTGCCAACGAATCTCATTATCAATTAGTTGGTCTGCGTGCGGTACGGGGTACATGTACTCAGTGCTTTACTTCTATTCTGAAAACACGCATCGGAGAGTACAGACCAAAGTTTTGTCCCAAATGATGTACTATACACTTGTACTATGCGCTATGCACTCTACCGTCTAGTGTATGAACTGTAGAAGGGTAGTATCATCTCAAATGGAACACTAGCGTTTTTTTACTAACCAGACGTGTAAACCTCTTCCTAGGTGATGGCACATGACATCAAATGCACGTAATGCGACTCTGCTAGCTTCAGCGGAATACCCAGTCAACAAAAATGAATTTCTTCAGTTTGTTTGTCAGCGTTACCTTTCATGCCCAACATGACCTCAGTCAACATCAGACAGAGGCGTAATTGTCAAGTGACGGCGGGGGGGAAAAAAAAGTGTGACCCAAGTCCTCTAAGGCAGGGGAGCATTTTATATTAAATGTAGTGAAGACTGTAACCTGTAAACTTTACAAAGTGGAGCTTGTGCAGCACGGAGGCACGACAGTGATGCACGAGCGCAAACTTATGTTTATATTCAAAATGCTCCACTGTGTGCAAGGGGTTGGGGAAACTGGTGCGAGTTGCGTAAGAGGTTCCGTTGAATTCAAGTTTGTCATTATATGCTGTATTTACACGCTTGCAGTGTCAATTCTGTAGTTTATTATAGCGGAAGTGATCTATTAGTAACGAGGCCACGTTGGTCCTCACTCACAATATAGTCGCAGTGATAAACAGTGTAGCGCAAGTAAGATCTGTAATGTGTAAAGAAAACGGTACGATCAGAGTAAACATAAGCAAAACAATATGCCCAAAGGCTGTGTGTAACAGAAACCATCAAGTGCCGTGCCGTGAAAGTGAGACTTTATTCATTTAGGACAGTAGTTTAATTCGGTGCTGTTTGTGCATCCATAAAATAAGTGTGTGTGTGTGTGTGTGTATGTATGTGTATATATATATATATATATATATATATATATATATATATATATATATATATATATATATATATATATATATATATCTCACACACACACACATATATAAAAAGACAAGAAAATTGTATTTAAATCACAAACATTGTTATAGCATACACACATCTTACTGTTAAGGGATTGTATCAGCCCTGAAGAACTGGATGCATTTTAAGGCAGTTGTTTACCCAAATCCTTTGGGTAATAGATTTTTGTTGCATTAGATACATTAGTCTCAGATCTTGAGTACAAATGTCTATGCTTTGTCTGTTTGAGGCTCTTCATTTTTCATTTCTGGTTCAGGCAGCCTGCAGGGCACTGGAGCAAGCTATACATATGGACATTGAAAAGCTGGTTGTCTACACGGATAGCAAGTTCACTATTAACGGTACATTTTACCTGCCATCTGAGTTCATACAAAATTTGAAGTCTTTCAGTCTTCTGATACAGTTTCCATATGTTCATGATGAAAAATGATCTTCATATTTAAACATTTAGTGTAGCTCATATAATCCTGCATGTTTTCGCTCCCTAAAGGAATTACCCGCTGGGTAAAGAACTGGAAAACCAACGGCTGGAGACTCAAAACAGGTGGCGAGGTCGTCAATAAAGAGGACTTCCAAAAGCTTGATGAGCTAAGTGAAGGACTTGATGTTAAATGGGTATGTTTCCTGATGCAGTAGGTGTGGTCTCAGTTGGAACACATTATATATTGGATTGTGTCTAATTCATTTGTTCAAGTCTGTTTGTTTTATGACGCACCTTTTTTATTTGGTTTGGTTGGTTTCAGTTGCAGTGTTAAGTGCAACAAATTGCTTGTGTGGTTATTCGTTGAATTTGGCAGGCTGTGCCTGATATACACTTTCTACTGGGTCTCATGAAGGTTGTTTTCCTCTAAGAAAATATAGAATCTTTTTAGTTGTCAATAATGTATGCCATATTAAATATAGTTATATTTCTATGTGCTATATTTAGACCAATTTTCTTGTTTATTAGGATAAGATATTTAAGTATTAATCTCCAGAGTGACACAGCCGAAATTTTTTTTTCGCCCTGTTGAATGAGATTCAACTTTGAAGCCTGCCGATGCCACACCCACCCAAGGCCAGGAGTCCAAGAGAACTTCCTTCTTCTTTTCCTTTCGGCTGTTCCCTTCAGGGGTTGCCACAGCGAATCATCTGCCTCCATCTAGCCCTATCCCCTGCATCCTCTTCTCTCAGACCGACTACCTTCATGTCCTCCTTCACTACATCCATAAACCTCCTCTTTGGTCTTCCTCTCGGCCTCCTGCCTGGCAGCTCTAACCTCAGCATCCTTTTACCGATATATTCACTCTCCCTCCTCTGAACATGTCCAAACCATCTCAACCTGGCCTCTCTAACTTTGTCTCCAAAACATCTCACATGTGCTGTCCCCCTGATGTACTCATTCCTGATCCTATCCATCCTCGTCACTCCCAAAGAGAACCTCAACATCTTTAGCTCTGCTACCTCTAACTCTTCCTCCTGTCTTTTCCTCAGTGCAACTGTCTCCAAACCATACAACATCGCTGGTCTCACTACTGTCCTGTACACCTTTCCTTTCATTCTTGCTGGTACTCTTTTATCACACAACAGACCTGACACTTTTCTCCACCCATTCCAACCTGCCTGCACACGCTTCTTCACCTCTTTTCCACACTCCCCGTTGCTCTGGACTGTTGACCCTAAGTACTTAAAATCCTGCACCTTCTTTACCTCTTCTCCCTGTAACCTCACTGTTCCACTTGGATCCCTCTCATTCACACACATGTATTCTGTCTTGCTGCGACTAACCTTCATTCCTCTTCTCTCCAGAGCAAACCTCCACCTCTCTAGAGTTTCCTCCACCTGCTCCCTGCTCTCACTACAGATCACAATGTCATCCGCAAACATCATAGTCCATGGAGATTCCTGTCTGACCTCATCTGTCAGCCTGTCCATCACCACCGCAAACAAGAAGGGGCTCAGAGCCGATCCTTGATGCAATCCCACCTTCACCGTGAACTCCTCTGTCACACCTACCGCACACCTTACCATTGTCCCACTGCTCTCATACATATCCTGCACCACTCTAACATACTTCTCTGCCACTCCAGACCTCCTCATACAATACCACAGCTCCTCTCTTGGCACCCTGTCATACGCTTTCTCTAAATCTACAAAGACACAATGCAGCTCTTTCTGACCCTCGCTGTACTTCTCCATCAACATTCTCAAAGCAAATATTGCATCTGTAGTGCTCTTTCTTGGCATGAAACCATACTGCTGCTCACAAATGCTCACGTCTCCCTTTAGCCTTGCTTCCACTACTCTTTCCCACAACTTCATTGTATGGCTCATCAGCTTAATACCTCTGTAGTTTCCACAACTCTGCACATCTTCCTTGTTCTTAAAAATCGGCACCAAAACACTTCTCCATTCCTCAGGCATCCTCTCACTCTCTAAGACCTCGTTGAACAACCTAGATAAAAACTCTACTGCCATCTCTCCTAGACACTTCCATACCTCCACTGGTATGTCATCAGGACCAACTGCCTTTCCTCTCTTCATCCTCTTCAAAGCTCTCCTAACTTCACCCTTGCTAATCCTTTCTACTTCCTGCTCAACAATATTTGCCTCTACTACTCTTCTCTCTCTGTCATTTTCCTCATTCATCAGTTCCTCAAAGTACTCCTTCCATCTTTCCCTCACCCTCCTGTCACCTGCCAACACATTTCCATCTCTATCTTTAATCACTCTAACCTGCTGCACATCCTTACCATCTCTATCCCTCTGCCTCGCCAACCGATACAAATCCCTCTCACCTTCCTTACTGTCTAACCTTGCATACATGTCCTCATAAGCTTTCTGTTTGGCCTTTGCCACCTCTATCTTAACCTCATGCTGCATCTCCTGTCTACTTTCCTCCGTCCTCTCACTGTCCCACTTCTTCCTAGCTAACCTCTTCTTCTGGATACTCTCCTGAACTTCCTCATTCCACCACCAAGTCTCCTTGTCTTCTTTCCTCCTTCCAGATGACACACCTAGCACCTTCATACCTGTCTCCCTGATCACTTTGGCTGTAGTAGTCCAGTCATCTGGAAGCACCTCCTGACCACCTAAAGCCTGTCTCAACTCCTCCCTGAAAACCGCACAGCACTCTTCCTTTTCCAACTTCCACCACTTTGTCTTCTGCTCTGCCTTTGCTCTCTTCATCTTCCTCACCACCAGGGTCATCTTACACACCACCATCCTATGCTGTCTAGCTACACTCTCTCCTACCACTACTTTGCAATCACTAATCTCCATCAGATTACAGTGTCTACATAAGATATAGTCCACCTGTGTGCTCCTGCCACCACTGTTATATGTCACCCTGTGTTCCTGCCTCTTCTGAAAGTACGTGTTCACCAAAGCCATCTCAATACTTTTAGCAAAGTCTACCAACCTCTGTCCTTCTGGGTTCCTTACCTGAAGACCAAACCTGCCCATCACTTCCTCATCCCCACTAGTCCCTTCACCAACATGTCCATTAAAGTCTGCCCCTATCATCACTCTCTCACACCTGGGAACACTCTGCATCACTTCCTCAAGCTCGCTCCAGAATCTGTCTTTCTCCTCTTGCTCACAACCTACTTGTGGAGCGTAAGCACTAACAACATTCAACATCACACCTTCAATTTCCAGCTTCAGACTCATCAACCTATCGTGACACTCTCTTTACCTCCAGAACATTCTTCACAAACTCCTCCTTCAGGATCACTCCTACTCCATTTCTCTTCCTGTCCACACCATGATAAAACAGTTTAAACCCTGCTCCAATGCTTCTAGCCTTGCTCCCTTTCCACCTGGTCTCATGGACACACAAAATGTCGACTTTCCTCCTCTGCATCATATCTACCAGCTCTCTGCCTTTACCTGTCATCGTACCAACATTCAAAGTCCCTACTTTCAGTCCTAAACTCCTGCCTTTCCTCTTCTCTCTCTGCCTACGGACACGCCTTCCTCCTCTAACACACCTTCCTCCTCTCCTTCTTCGTCCAACAGTAGCCCAATTTCCACCAGTGCCCTGTAGGTCAACGGCACCGATGGCGGTCGTTGTTAACCCGGGCCCTGACCGATCCGGTATGGAAGTCATGTTAGTGATTCGCATATTGAATTTGGCAAAAGTTTTACGTCGGATGCCCTTCCTGACATAACCCTCTCTATTTATCCGGGCTTGGGACCGGCACAAAAAGTACACTGGCTTGTGACCTCCTGTGGCTAGATTAGTCCAAGAGAACTTCCTACTGGGTGGTAATTGGCAAATGACCAAATTGGGAGAAAATGGAGTAAAACACTACCACACAAAAGTATGGTCATACTGTTCATAAAAGTCTTTACATTAACAGCATGAAATAGCATGTATAGTATTATACATATAAAATGTTGACCAAAACTATTGATATTTAAAATTCCTAATAGCATTCCTGAATTTCATGCTCTTGACGACATCTCAATCAACTCCTGGTTGTTGCCCCCTTTTTTTTTTCTTTTTTTTTTTTTTTTTTTAAATAAATAACACTAAAAATTATGTATGTGTGTATATTTTATATAAGTAAATATTTACAGTGCCCTCCACTAATATTGGCACCCTTGGTAAATATGAGCAAAGAAGGCTGTGGAAAATTGTCTTTATTGTTTAACCTTTTGATCTTTTGTTTAAAAAAAATCTCAAAAATACTCTGCTCTCATGGATATCAAACAATTGTAAACAAAACACAGGTTTATAATTTAAAAAAAAAAGTTTTAAATATAGGTGTGCAACAATTATTGGCACCCTTTTAGTCAATACTTTGTGCTAACCCCCTTTGCCAAGATAACAGCTCTGAGTCTTCTCCTATAATGCCTGATGAAGTTGGAGAATACATGGTAAGGGGTCAGAGACCATTCCTCCATACAGAATCTCTCTAGATGCCTCAAATTTCGAGGTCCTCTCTGTGTGCGCCAAAACCAGCTCTGGTGTTTATTGCCAAAAAGCTCTATTTTGGTTTCATCTGACCAGAGAACCCGATCCCATTTGAAGTTCCAGTAGTGTCTGGCAAACTGAAGCGGCTTGAGTTTGTTTTTGGATGAGAGTAGAGGCCTTTTTCTTGAAACCCTTCCAAACAACTTGTGGTGATGTAGGTGACTTCGGATTGTAGTTTTGGAGACTTTCTGACCCCAAGACACAACTAACTTCTGCGGTTCTCCAGCTGTGATCCTTGAAGATTTTTTGGCCACTCGAACCATCCTCTTCACAGTGCTCTGAGACAATATAGACACACGTCCAATTCCAGGTTGATTCATAACATTTCCAGTTGACTGGAACTTCTTAATTATTGCCCTGGTGGTGGAAATTGGTATTTTCAATGCTTCTGCTATTTTCTTATAGCCACTTCCGATTTTGTGAAGCTCAACAACCTTTTGCCACACATCACAGCTATATTCCTTGTTCTAACCCATAGTTATGAATGACTAAGGGAATTTGGCCTATGTTCTCATATTTATACCCCTGTGAAACAGGAAGTCATGGTTGAACAATTTCCTGTTCCTAGTCACCCAGGTGTACTAAAAAAAAAAAAAAAAAAAGTGAAATGTCAATGGGAATATACTTCAAATATGTTTTTCTCTCATAAATTCATATTGGTGCCAATAATTGTTGCGCACCTATATTTAACAAATATATTTTTTGGATAAACCTTTGTTTGCAATTGTTTGATGTCCATGAGAGCAGAGTATTTTTCGAAATTTTTTTTTAATTTTATTTTTCACAGCCTTCTTTGCTCATATTTACCAAGGGTGCCAATATTAGTGGAGGATGCTGTATACATGGGCATTGTCTTCACCATCTACATTTGTCCTAAAAACAAATATCAACCATAAGCCTTTACCAAATGTCCTGACAATGGAAAAAATATATTCAATCTAGTGTACCCAGACTTTTGACTGGCAGTGTTTGGTTTTATAGTGAGAGATGGCATTGTTCACTGTTAACACAATTCTTCTTTCACTGAGACTGCAGAACAGTTGATGTGCATCATTCTGTCTGGTCGTTCTGTTCCATATAACCCTGTACTGGCTTCCGCAATTCTATTGTTAGAGCGAGTAGAAAATGTTGAAAATGAGTAACTTTACTTTTCACGGTGATAAGAGCTCACTCCCTTTGATGTTATTTTTATTTGGGCCATCAAAACGCTGTGTTCCCACCAGTAACAAACTGAACACTCATTCATTTGGATGAGGATCTGTTGTTCAGTTGTTGCGATTCCATACGTCTTTAAATATCTGATTTGCCTGTCGGGCTTTTAAATGTTATTTAAAAGCATATTTGTTATTGCTTTAAATGAGAAGCACTAATGTACTGTATTCATCCATCTTCAAGCCCTTCTCCATTCTTTATTTTTCAGATGCATATCCCTGGTCATGCTGGCTATTTAGGAAACGAGGAGGCAGACAGGCTCTCTAGAGAGGGAGCAGCAAAAGCTCAGTTGTAACTGGTGTTCGCTAACGAAGTCTGCTGCTGTGTTAACGCATGAGCTCAGGTTTTTAGTAGTGTTTGTGTGTTCTCATTGTGGAACATAAGCTCCTGCACTTTTATTTTCAAGTTTTCGTTTGACATTTTTCTGTAAATAAATATCGTATATTTGAATTGGATGCTTTGCTAGCATTTTTATTTTCTGAGCACAAACCTTTACAGACATGGTAAAAGAAGGGTGGTGTTTTCATAAGGTCTTGTGGATACATAACCAGATAGTTTATAACCAGTAATTAAATGTTAATAGACTGTATCATGTAATTATTTGTATCAACGTCTCATTTTTGTTGTCCATTGGTTTTAATGTATTGTGATAACCCTATGGAAGTATTTTGTGGACAATTTTCAAAAGCAACTCCAAATTGTATTTGTGGATGCATAAACTGTGACATACCGTTTGCATTTTCGTTTACACAAATGTACAATGTCTGCCAGATTTCATATGGAAACGCAAAGTCCATTTGCAGTTGCATTGCCCATGTCTTACGAGTTATGACCCTGTCATATTGAAATAGCAGTAATTTGCTATTTCACTTCCTCTGCGTTGTGTATGGAGCCTGCCAAAATTAAAATGGAATCACAATCCCCTTCGCATTTGCATTTCCGATGTCTTGCACAGAAACCTGCCAATCAGTGTTGTGGGTGGGAGTATACTACGGGCACGTTTGTATTTGGAAGTGACGTCACTCACAGTCGATGGCCAAGAAGGAAAATGTGCTGTACAGACTATTGTGCCGATGCTTTATTATTGAAGATAATGAAGGATAAATCTGTCGCCATCAAACCATAGATTTTGGAGCAACACTGTTCGCATAAAGTTTTACTAATAAGTTTATTGTTGCACTTGCGATCTAAGAAATACACTCCTATCATCAGGCGAGGTGGTTCTTCCTTTAACGTTGAATATTGTATTGAGGATTTGATAAGATGAAGGTGAAATGGTATGCCATTAATTACTCAACATGCATCACATCAATATTCTTGTCCTTGGTAAATCTTCTTAGTTGGTAAATCTAACTAAGTGGATCCCCAATTAAATTTGAAATGAAAATAATATTCTTCTCAACATGTTTTTTTTTTTTTTGTTTTTAAATAAGCTCCTGTTTCTATGCAAAACATGCTGGTTATTCCACACGATATATCTGAGAGGTGAAAAGTTGTGTTTGAAAGCCAACTTTCCTTGAATCTAATGCTAAATTGTTAAAAATTGCATCCCAACAAAAACCGCCAATGCTTTATTTATGGCTGTATACGACCCCAAGGTCGACTGTGAGTGACTTCACTTCCAAATACGAACGTGGCCCGTAGTATACTCCCACCCCCAACACTGATTGGCAGCTTTCTGTGCAAGACATCGGAAATGCAAATGCAAAGGGATTTGCGATTCTGTTTGAATTTTGGCAGGCTCCATACGCGACCCAAGGAAGTGAAATAGCAAATGAGAATTGCCATTTCAATATGACACCCCGTCATAACTCGTAAGACGTGGAAATGCAGTTGCAAATGGACTTTGCGTTTCCATTTGAAATTGAGCAGAAACTGTACGTTTGTATAAATGAAGATGCAAACAGTAATGCACGATTCGCATTTTCATTTGAATTCTGTCACAATTTGTGTCCACAAATGGGAAACGCGATTGGAAATACAGTTTGCAATTGCTTTTGAAAATTGTCCGCAAAATACTTCCATACAACCCACCCACTGTAATACTGTAACGTAACACCAGATGGCACTGCAGTTTGCCTTTTTTTTTTTTTTTCTTCTTCTTTTTTTTTTTTTTCCTTCTTTTTTTTTCTCCCTCCCCCTGTGGATTGGTACTGGATAAGACTGGAGGCATAATGTGTTCTAGAATAGTGAAAGGAAATGCAAATAATCGAGAGATATTTTAAACTATTTCTGCATTGCTTAATAACTTGCACTGTGTTACTAGCTTTCACCAGTAGCACTCTTTTTGTGGGGAAATTATTAAATATTAAGCACAAGAATTTTAGTTTATTAATGTTACACCAAAGATTTGAGACAACACATATTTGGACTTGTTTTTAAATGTTTGGTTACTAAATCTAAGACATACGAGTCTATATGGCAAGATCTGAGCAATGTGATGGTTGATTTGATTTACCTAGAGAAGTGTGGCTTTTCAGGTACATGCTCAGCAGTGAGATGAAATCCTCTGAGCATCGGGTGATTGTTTCCAGTCCAGCTGGATGAGTGCTCTCCCCAGCTCTCTGCAGTAAGCCTGTGTCTAGACAGCAATGCTACATGTTAAAATTCTGATAAGCCCCGCAGCAAAGGCTGAGAGTGAGAACATATTCTCCTTCATGGGAAGAAGGCAGGTGTGAATCCCAACATAGCTCCCAGCATGCTCTGCTCTGATCTCCACTGCAGCACCTCGGCTCCTCTGGAGGCCTGTGGAGACGTGCATCATTGACGCTGGGATATGAAGGCAATACCTTTGGGTGAGACTGAGGATTCATCTAGCTAGCAGGGTGTTGAGTGTGTATCACCTCACACGGCTTCTAGTTGTCAGTAGAGCTTTTTCGTTTTACACAGAGCTCCATTGTGTGTAACACACCCAGATGACATTAGTATACAGTGCTGCAGTCTGTTTGATGGAGCTGAAAGCCAAGAACTTCAGTTAGAACTGCAGCAGAGCACTTCAAGCTCAGCTCCTTCATACAGACTAGTGCATGGCCCATTCTGGCACGACACATGCATGCAAGCAAATAGCTTCCAAAGAGTGCATGTTCTGAATCAGAGATCCCTCCACCTTTCTCTGTTTGATTGTCAGACACCGTGCTAATTCGTCGAAGATGAAGGGAGTGGAGGAGGGGCAGCAAACACACTGTCATTAGCGCGCATCTGGTCTCGCCGCTCTTCAAACAGCGCCTCGCAGCTGACTCGGCTCCTCCAACCTGGGAGCAGAAAGTGTAGGGGAATTTCCGATAATGAATCCAGTGCGAGGCCTTCTTTTTGCTGTAACATCAATGGCGGCACCACGCTGTGCATGCACGGGGAGTCACAATCAAACACATTGGCACATCATAACCAAGCAGACATCTGTTTCCATGACAGCTGTCTGGAGCAACATCAGCATAAGTAACTCCCGCCTCAGAACTTAGCCTGACTGTTTGAGATCTCTAGTGAAAAAGAGGGGAGAAGATTCTGTTAGGAAGGCTGACTGGTTTGTTGTTTGGTTGCACTAATTTAGAAAAGGAAGTTTGGAGTCTGTGAAGCTGGCAGGATCAGAAACCTGAGTGCTGAGTGAACCAACTCGGATGAGCTGCAGAGAAGCTTCTTGAATGAAGAGAGAAGTAATACAGACACTTGTGAGGATTCTGAAGTCGTGCCGAAGAGCAGGCAGAGAGCTTGGTGGGAACAAATCTGGGATGAAGCAATCTCAGTGGCCCTTCAACATCTCTGAGTGAAACATAAAAGAGGTTGAGCTACTATTTCATTCTGAGTCTTCCGGTCATCCATCTCTGTCCACTCAGTCTGTATAGGTGCTTTACTCTGGGCCTGTTCTGGCAGGGGTCAGGGACCATCCTGCCTGACTTGCTCATGGTGGTGAGGGGGACTGCTACATAGAAAGGTTAACAGCGACACTGCAGAATTCTGCTGCTCCCCAATTGCCCTTAGTTCCCCAAGCCGCACTTCCATAACTCGCACAACAAAGTGTGTTGTTTAAAAAGGACAAACTGCAGTATCTTATTTCCCAGACTGTTTAATTTGTTCTGGTACACTGTATAGCCAAAAATTGTGGAAACCTGACCATCACATCCTTAATGTCCATTTTGAACATCCCATTCCAGATTTAGATCCTGATTTTCTATTATAACCTCCACTCTTCTAGCAAGGTTTTATAAGGTTAGATTTTGGAGGACGAATGTGTGGATTTGCCCATTTAACACATGTATTTATTATCAGGAGAAAATTCCCTGAATTGTTCATCTTGCCAGAATCCAATGTCTATTAAACACATTTTGCTAGACTGTAAATACTGTTACTCCTTTGAGAAACTTGTTTTATTCTGTTGATACTTTTGAAAAGGTTTTTAACCAAGAAAATCCAAATGCAGTTTTAAGATTTTTTTAGAAAAAATGAATCTTAAACATCTTATTTAGTTTCATCTCTGTATAACTAAACCTGGCTTTCGCCATGAATATAGCCACAGAAGCTGGCATGGCGTTAAACAAACAAGTTTAGCTACAATAACATTAGTGAGGTCAGGAGCGTAGGTGTTGCAGTTCAGCCGATAGGTGTTCAGTGGGTTTGAGGTCAGGGCTGTATGCAGGTCACTTGAGTTCTTCCATTCCAACTTTGGCACGCTTGTTCATGGAGCTCGCTTTTGGCACAGTAGCACTGTCGTGCTGGAACAGGTTTGGGTCCCTTAGTTCCAGTGAAGGAAAATTGTAATGCTAGAGCATACAAATACTATACATAATATACAAGTATATACTATACTATACGTCCTATACAATTGTGTGCTCTCAACTTTGTGGCAATAATTTGAGGAAGAACTATATATGGGTGTGATGGTCAGGTGTCCACAAACTTTTGGCAACACAGTGCATATAGGTCCCGAAACATTAAAAAAAAAAAAAAAAAAAATTAAATAAACAAAACAGCATATAGTCAATGTTGTAATTTTGATTTAATCCAGTCACTTGTTCAAAAACAAATGATTCAACTCTGCAGTGCCTCAAACAGTGCTAGTCTCTGGTCCTCCAGGACCGTAATTAATGCCCCCTAACCCAGTCAATGTGTTTAAAGCTGCAATGTTGTGGAGCTGTCATTCTACCTCAGATGAACATGGATTTAGAGTTTCACATTCATCTGCTACAATGTGTGAATTTTCAATTGTATTCACTTCAATTGCCACTTAATGTTTTCTTTCAAGTCTCAACTTGTCTCAGCGGTAAAAGATATTTCTATAACTGTGAGCCTGTCTCAAGTTGGAGTATACGTGCAATGAAAGCCTTGTGTCCTTGACCTGAATAGTGCAGATGGCCAGGTGATATACTTCCACTTAAGAGGGAGAGCTTGGAAGAGTATGAAGTGCTGTATGGCCTCCAGGCCGCCTCACATGGTTTGTGATTAGCTCATCAACCACCACTCAGTTGAAACCTGCTGCATCCACTTTTAAAAGTGAGGGATTTATTATTACAATATCACTGTCTTTGAAGTACTTTGGACTCTGGAAACATAAGATTCTGTGTAAACTCTAGAGACTGTTGTGCATAAAATTCCCAGGAGATCATCAGTTTCTGAAATACTTGAACCAACCCATCTGCCACCAACAACCATGCCTTGGTTAAAGTCAGAGATCAAAATTTTCCCCCCATTCTGTTGTTTGATGTGAACATCACCTAAAGCTCTTGACCTGTGTCTGTGTGATTTTATGCGTTATGCTGCTGCCACACGATTGGATAACTGCATAAATGTTCAAGTGTTCCTATTAAATGGATGGTGTGTGTGTATATTGAAATAAACTGTAAAATACTTCAACTGAAAAAATCATCCAAATAAAATATATTATTTTGTATTGTGAAAAGACATGAGCTGAGTAGTGCCACGAATCATGACATTAGGCATCCTTCAGGAACCACATCGCTGGTCTGGATTAAATTGTAGAGGGTCAGTCAATTTTACTGTCTATTAAACTGTTGACAAACAGATGAACAACTTCAGTGCACCTCTGGAAGTGTCTGGAACTGGAACTGGTGTTAGAGATCGCTGTCTAACACGTCACTATAAAATCTCACAAAGGTCAGTTGGGTTGAAATCTCATGAGTGTCAAAGCCATAGCATATGATTTACACCATTTTCACACTCCTAAAGCCAGGCAACGAGCTCCCGAATACTGTGGATGGGAACATTGTCATGCTAGAAGAGACCCACTCCCGTCAGGACAGAAATGTTTTATCACATAAAGGTGATCAATCAGAAGAACCTTGTAAAGTATTGGCGTGACCCTTCTCTCTCTCTTAGAGGAAGACTAGACATAAATCATGGCAACAAACAGCCCCCTACAGCATAATAGAGCCACTGGTAAAGATGATGAAATATGTTTTGATAAACAATACTGTATACAGCAAATGTAGATGTAGTGAAATGAACTGTAAAATAATAATAATAAAACAATCCAATATTTTGTACTGTGAAAATACATTAGGTGTGATCAGTTGATAATAGAGCTCTGGTAGATGATCGCTAAAGGTGATAATAGACATCTTTCTGAAAACATTTTGCTGTTATGGAATAAATTGTGAAGGGACAGTTATACTGACTGTTAACCTGTTGATATACAGTTTCTCTTGTGTGTTGGAGCAACTTTGCTAGCTATCATCCAGCTTGTTAACTAGCAAGAATTATGATGACGGACATAAAGGTTTTACAAACATCTAGTAACAGTCATGGTTTCTGCAATATGGTGAAGTAGAGAATTCATTACTAATAGAGCAGCTCTGGTGTGAATGCTTGTGCTAAAATGTGCTATAATTGCAGCCTGTCCGTGATACCGATTTTATCAGTCTTTTTCTCTCTTTTTTTCCATGTGCAAGTTTTGCATCCTCACTTAAGGTCAATATCATACCCTGAGCCAGCTTTACCGAGGTCAATTCACATTTGATTAGATGTAAATTTATTACATATTGCCCTCAATTTAGTGATCAAGTCGCCATTGTGACCACATTATTTTATCAGACTATGTGTTAATATAACTAGCTCGCTGGGTGGTGCTTACTTTTGCTAGCTAGCTAGACCATAATGTAATCTGATATCGCAAATAAAGATTTGATGCTAGATGCATGCAAAGCATGAATTAATTGAACACTGCTGAATGAACACAAACCGTGTTCTACTGCAATGTTTAATTTGCTTTCCATGTTGATATGTCCTTCGTGATTTCTGCCAATCTCCATTTTAAAATTCCACTTTAACCCCTGTGCAAATCCCATCCGGAGTGTTTTCTTTGTGCCTGGTGTACTCAGGATAGACTCCACATCCACCTTAACCCTGACCAGGATAAAGCGGTTACTGAAGATCCATCCATTCATTTTCTGTACCACTTACCCTACACAGGATTGCAAGGAGCCTGGAGCCTATCCCATGGGACACGGGGCACAAGGTGGGGGACACCCTGGACGGGGTGCCAACCTGTCGCCGGGCACAGTCACACACACTCACAAATCCATTCACACACTACGGACAATTTAGAGATGCCAATCAGCTGACAGTGCTTGTCTTTGGACTGGGGAAGATACTGGAGTACCAGAAGGAAACCCCCAAAGCATGGGGAGTACATGCAAACTCTGCACACGCAGGGCGGAGGTGGAAATAGATGCAACACTTTTTATAACGAATTGTCCATACAGGATTTATTGGTAGATTAATAATCATTTCTAACTGCATGTTTTTGTCAGCAGAACTGAAAGAAGGTGAATAGAGAGAAAGCGGTGAGGCCAGTAAAAACCACGATCAACTGCAGTCTCGCTAGTACGTCATTATCCTGTGCAGAGATCACTGGTCAGCTTGGCAGATTCTCAGTTGCCCTTGACCATGAATCTAGGGAGAGAAATGGAGAGCAAGTCAGGACAAGGTGAAGAACAAATGGTGCCATTAAAGGAAGCAGCTGCTTACTGGAGCTGTGGTTGCTCTGGCCGACCCTTCTATCCGTAATGATGACAAGGTCAGCTGGGCAGCTCTGCTCTCCACTACTCCGCACAACTCAACCATCCATCAGCTCCCACACTTCTAATTATGTGGCGGCGCTCTAACCAGGCGTGAGATATCATTACCTGATGGGAGAGGCCTCTGTCTCTTGATCAGCAGCAGGCATACACATGCTGGTTTGTCTGGCAGGGCACACGGACTGGAGCTCTGAGCTCTCACTCTGAGCTTTCCTCTCACTCGTGTGTGTGTGCGTGTGCGCACGTCTGTGTGTATGAACCTCCCATTCATTGTCTTCACTAAGATGTGCAATGAAGCTGATCATAATAATAATAGAGAGAGAAGGGGAGGCAGTCTGTATAAACCTTTGGACCAAAAAATAGCTGCAATTGTTCATGCTGGCAGACACCCAACAATCGACTGCCTCGACTCTGATTGAGGCAGAAATGGCAGCGTGAGATTTTGTCTCTCCATGGTGCTTGGGTTTGAAGCAATTTGATTTTGTTAGCAAAAATACTGCTGGGTTGCATTAAAGCGTTAAATTGCGTTAATGTTCATCCCCTGGCACTTGTGAGGCTTCGAAATAAACTCTTAATTGCCACAGTCCAATCCACATGTGAACACGTGTTACTGGAGGGCGGTGGTCCACTATGAACCAATGATAGAGATAAAGTAAGAGAGATGAAGATTATAGCAGAGAATAGAACTGAAAAAGGAAAACAAGGTGTATGAAGATGAAGGAGGCTGCAAAATGATAAAAGACCTTCACTCCAAGTAAAACAAGGACAAAGGACTGGATTTTATGAATGCTTACGATTGATGCTGCAATTGGAAGCCACTAATGAAAAAGAGGAATGTCTCCTGAGAAATGTCGAAGAGATGGACCAAGGAAAGAAAGAAGACAGAAGACAGTCTTAATGGGTGGGTTCGAGTCGTCAAATCTCACAGAGGCCAATATGAACAGCTCTATAGTGCCCCCTGTCTACTGTCTGGGGAATTTCCTGTTATTTGAACTGACTCATCCATCAAATGCCTCTCTCTATTTTTCTTTCTTTCTACCTCTCATCTCCTCTGTTCCTCCCCAGAAAACAATAAAGCTTCACAGTGACAAGACATCTATGAAGGCTCTGCTTCCATAACACGAGCTGGCTTTGAGGATTCAGACATAGAGAGTAGCCAGAGAACACTGCATCTCATCAGCAAACAGCAGGGGCTGCCTTCAATTTAATTAGCCTCCCACGAGATCCTCGCCTGACGGCATCAGCCTGAATGGATGCATGTATATGTTGTGCACATTATTGAATATTTGAAGTGGAGATCAAATGGGTGTCTGTAGTCGATTTAAGGTTATAAGGAATGAAGGATTGTCCCTTTTTTGTTGACTGGGTGTCTCAGAAGGATGCAGAGGGTGAGACAAGGAGGAAAAGTACAAGAGACAGGTAGAGAGAAAGGGAGAGACTGCTTTCAGCCCACGTCTGGCTGCATCATAGGGCTGACGTCTCTCTCTCTCTCTCCCTCTCTCTCTCTCTCTCTCTCTCTCTCGCTCACTCACCTCAAATTCCATCTCTTTTGTGAGATGAGTCAGACTAGGCGAAGGTTTGTTGTGCCACATTTTCTGTCTCGTTGGAGCATGGCCTTCTGGAACTGCAGCTGCCCTCTGAATGTTCACACACACACACACACACACACACACACACACACACACACACACACAGAGCACAACAGCAAGGCTCAATACAAAATGGAGCAGTCGAGGAGCGCGGCAGAGACAAATTCACCAGCAGCCCCTAAAGAACACCTAGTGGGACTATTAGGATGAACTGTGCCTTTGTGCATCATCCCCATTCACACAAGTATACATCATGCTCTTGTGAATACACACTGTGTGTGTGTGTGTGTGTGTGTGTGTGTGTGTGTGTGTGCGTGTGTGTGTGTGCGTGTGTAGAGTCTGACCTAGTGAGGGCTAAACTCCAGATTTTGGTTACACTGAAAATCCTGCTTTACCCATCCCCCCATCCCCAGCCCACCTGAGGGATCGCTCGATGGTGCCTGCATGGCCCCTGGAGCCACAGTGCCCACCACCGTTTAATCATGAGAGAGAGAGAGAGAGAAAGTAGGGTGGATTCATGAGACACATCTCTCCACACGGAGCCTGTGCCATCTGCTGAGCTTGGCAGCTTGCAGTGCCCATGGGTGAAGCACAGCATTTCTTTCTCTATCACCTATTGCCATGAGACGGCTGCACGCACAGTGTCTACATGTACAGTAAGGGGGGAAAAAGTATTTGTATACTTTTGTTTTTGTTATCTAATATACTTCCAGTGCATATATCCACTTCAAATATTATACATTAGTGCTTTGTTGCAAAGCTGTTGTTGGCAATTACAGCTTTGAGACATCTACAGCATGATGTAATGAGCTTTTTGCAGCATTGTGATTCAGTTTTGGCCCATTCCTATTGCAAATCATCTTCAATTCCCCAAGGTTACAAGGGTACCACTAATGGACTCACAATTTCACAATCTTCCATTAATTTTCAGTGAAATTCAAGTCAGGAGATTGGCTAGACCATCAAGGTCTTCTAGATTTATTTTGGCTGTATGTTTGGGGTTGTTGTCTTGTTGAAACAAATCATCTCATCCGCAGATAAGATAAACTCCTCCTCTAATATGTCCTGGTATCTCGCTCCATTCATGGTTGCTCTGATGGTGTGTAATGCCCCAGTACTGTTTGCAGAGAAACAGCCCCATATCATGATGCTCCCACCTCCTTAGTTCACTGTGGGTGTGGTGTTCTTCTCTGTCTATCTCTGGGTTTCTTTTTTAGCTTTCAGGTCATCCTGCAACTCTTTTCAAGTGACTGCTTGATCAGTTGTAGTTCCATAACCATAACCTTCTTACCTCAAGGTGTCCACAGATCCTTAAAGTCTTAAAATGTCTTAAATTCCTTAATGTAAAATTAGGATTAAAATCTAAAGTCTTAAATTCACGTTTCAACGGTCTTAAAAATGCAACCGAACCTACACGGTAAAGAAGATTTAGATTTTATTTTCGCTTTACAGGTTTACAGCATTTCACCTGTTTGGTATTGAGAAGTGAATTAAAAAACTGTTGCCAATCAAACTGCCATCTTTCTGCAGTTTTCCACCAAAATAAAAGCCACAAGGACCAAAAAAAGTATAAAAGTGAATTAAGTCAGAAATATATTACTATTGTGATATTACTTTTTGTATTATTAGTAAGTATTATTCAGTGCAATAGTAATATTACAAAATAGCAAAGTTTAAAAAAAAATAAAAAAATTTTTCTTTACAAAAATTTATGTACATTTATAATACTACTTGTTACATTACCCTGGCATTAAATTACAATGCTGTGAGGGGGTTTCTAATACAGCTGCCGATGGAGTGATGGTAAATTTGACATCTTTTCTTTTCTGACTGCCGTAATCCATCTCTCTATATTTTGTCATTTCTTGGAAAGTCAGGGAAAGGAAATACTGGATTTTTTTTTTTCTTTCACTGTTGGACCAAATGGTAATGCAAAAAGGATATTTGCTATGGTCTCCCATATACCTCTATAGGTATAGAAGTTTACGCTGCTATACTTTACTTAAACCCAGAAATGGATGTATATGCATGAACACTATAGCTGATGTATCGTGTAGCATGATTGAAGTGACATGCAGGTCTTAAAATTATTTGGAAATGTATTGAATATGGTATTAAAAAGTATTACATTTGAAATGCTGATACCTGCAGATATCCTGTACCTACATATTATCTAACCAGTTGCACTGACAGGGATGTTTAAGGTCTCTTGCTGTGGCTCTGTAGCTTTTTCCTCACGTGATCTTTTATAATGTTGTCCCTGAGAACTCCTTGAAGGTGTAGGAATGGTAACAGACAGGAGCCCTGTCTCCTCTGTGGTTTTCTGAAGCTGATTGAGAAGATGCCAAGAGCATGCAATTCAGGA
Organism: Cranoglanis bouderius; assembly: GCA_023630585.1. Classification (NCBI taxonomy): domain Eukaryota; kingdom Metazoa; phylum Chordata; class Actinopteri; order Siluriformes; family Cranoglanididae; genus Cranoglanis; species Cranoglanis bouderius. The sequence goes on from CM042547.1 coordinate 11,740,963, forward strand.
ATACTGTTAAGAATTTTAAATGTCAATAGTTTGGGTCATCACTTTTCTTTGTATAATTCTATAACATGCTATTTCATAGTGTTAATGTAATTATTCTAAATAGTAGCAGATGGTAACTGTAGTAGAGCATGAATAGTAGAAAAACAAAGAAAACCCTTTTATGAACAGTGTGGCCAAACTTTTGTCTGGTAGAGTTTTACTCCATTTTCTCCCAGTTTGGTCATTTACCAATTACCATACCACCCAAAAGGAAGCTCTATGCATAAGCTCTACCTATGCAGGAAATGGGGAGGGTGAAGGCTAACACTGTCTGCCCTCTTACACATACTGTATAGACTTCTTCCCTAGCAATGAAGTTATATATATATATATATATATATATATATATATATATATATATATATATATATATATATATATATATATATATATATATATATTTAGTTATATATATATTTGTTCATAATCATAAGTACAATGTCAAAAGAAATTTGAAGTGGATATATGCATAGGAAGTGTATTGAATAACAAAAAAAAAAGGTCTCCAAATATTTATTTCCCTTCTTCTGTAGTTCAGAGTCTGTTAACCATAGTTACCATAAAGTACCATAGTAAAGCTATAGTGTATAGAGTAAACAAAGCACAGTGTTCTGTATTATTGGGAATGACTGGAGGTTGAGTGGAGTGTGTGGGGCAGTGTTGGTAGCATGAGGTCATTCACCTGCCGCCCATTTATCAGCCAGTGCCACCAAGCCCCACAGCTCCTCTGTCACCTTGACAACACAGTCCACAGCAGCCTGCCCTGCATGGAACCTAGCTATTGATTTTCATCTCTCTCTCTCTCTCTCTCTCTCTCTCTCTCTCTCTCTCTCTCTCTCTCTCTCTCTCCCAACTAGCTTCTTTGCATTCATTCTTTCCCCTGTGTCCTTTTTATTCCTGTGTTCTCTATCCGTCTTCATATTCCCACTCCCATTTCTCTAGCCCTAAATGTTACCAGTAATGTGTGTATATAGTCATGTATAGGAAGCTGCATTGTTTGTGTTAAGACCGGTTTAAATGTTATGGTCAAATGCAATCTTTACCTCATTTTTTTTCTTTTTCTCTCTCTCTATCTCTCTCAAGCAGCAGAGGCTTGGCACCATTCCCAGTCTGAAGTCAGCCTAGCATGGAAGCCAAAAGGGAGTTGAGTGGCACTGCCAGCTAAGGGCACTGCGGCATTTCAGCTGGAGTGTCACTGAGGTGTGTGGATTGGATAGGGTGCTGCCATTAGAATGATTTTCCCACCAATGGAAAGAGAATACAATGGTATTGTATACAGTAGTGCACATGCCTATACAGTGGGTATAGAAAAGAATCACCCCCCTTTAAAATAATCACATTTTGTTGCTTTTCAGCATGAAATGAAGACGGACACAGTTTTTGTTTTATCCAGCTTTATTTACTCAGTGTAACTTATAACATCCAAGTGAAAGATATAACACCAACATGTCAGAAAAAAATTAAAAACAGAATCACTGAGTTGGAAAAAGGATTGTTTTAATTTGCCTTAATTTTTTAATTACAGCCTTTAGTCTGTTGGGATATGTCTCTACTAACTTTGCACATCTAGACTTTGCAATATTTGCCCACTCTTCTTTGCAGAACTGCTTGAGTTCAGTTCAATTTGATGGTGACTGTTTGTGGACTGCAGTCTTCAAGTCATTCCACAGATTTTCAATGGGGTTTAAGTCTGGGCTCTGTCTAGGCCATACAGGGACATTCACCTTTTTCTCCTTCAACCACTGTGTGGTCAGTTTTGCTGTGTGCTTTGGGTCATTGTCATGTTGGAAGGTAAACCTTCTTCCCAATGTGGCCTCAGAATCTTCAAGGTACGTTCATGTGGCCTTTCTTGAGGAGTGGCTTTTTTTCTTGCAACCCTCCCATACAAGCCACATTTGTGGAGAATTTGTGATATTGTTGTCACATGCACACAATGACTACTCTTTGTCATAAATTCCTGCAACTGCTTCAGAGCTGCTGTAGGCCTCTTGGTAGCCTCTCTGACCAGTTTCCTCGTGGCTCTTTCATCCAGTTTGAAGCAACGTCCTGATACAGGAAGGGTCTGTGTTGTACCAAATACCTTCCACTTCTTAATAATAGACTTCATTGTGCTTCTAGGCATTGATAAAGCATTTGAATTTTTTTTGTATCCATCTCCTGACTTGTGCCTGTCCACAACTTTATCCCAGAGATCTTTTGACAGTGCCTTGCCACCCATAGTTGATTGGTTGCTTCATTTGCACTACAAAATGCTCCAGGAAAGCTCTTTTCATGCTTAGCTAATCAAAATGCCCACAGCTGATGACAATTGAAAGTCAAATGGCTTTGTGTGCCATTGAGAAGGTAATTAGCTACACCTTATTGAGTTTACAAGTCATTTTTAGGAGGGGGGTGATCCTTTTTCCAACTCAGTGATTCTGTTTTTTTTTATTTAAAAAAAAAAAAAAATTCTGACATGTTGGTGTTATATCTTTCACTTGGATGTTATAAGTTGCACTGAGTAAATACAGCTGGATAAAACAAAAACTGTGTCCGTCTTCATTTCAGGCTTAAAAGCAACAAAATGTGATTATTTTAAAGGGTGGGGTGATTCTTTTCTATACCCACTGTACAGTCATGTGAAAAAATAAGTACACCCCATGGAAATTGTTGGCTTTTTTGACATATTTGGACAAGCATTTTTTCATATTTGAGAAACATCTTTTCATTCATTTATTTAACAGAAATATCAATAAATGTGATGTTCTTCTGTGGAAAAAGTAAGTACATCCTTGGCCTCAGAAGGTAGTATTGCCCCCTTTAGCAGAAATAACTTCTAGTAGGTATTTTGTATAATTGTCCACCAGTCTCCGACATCGGCTTGCTGGAATTTTTGACCACTTTTCCATGCAATATTCTTTCAGTTGCAAGGTGTTTGAGGGTTTCCTTGCATGTACTGCCCGTTTCAAATCCCCCCCACAACATTCAGTTCCTGTTCAGTTCCTGAAGCAGCGAAGCAAGCCCAAACCATAACATTTCCACCACTGTGCTTCACAGTCGATATGAGGTGCTTCTCCTGAAAAGCTGTCTTTGGTCAGCACTAAACATGTCTGCTTTTAGTGTGGCCAAACAACTCTATCTTTGATTTATCTGTCCAGAGCACATTATTCCAAAAGGCCTGGTCTTTGCCTATATACTGATTGGCAAACTGTAGTCTTGAAAAGGCTTTTTCCTGGCATGCCTCCCATGCAGGTCAAATTTGTGCCAAAAATTTGTGGTCAAAAATCTCTTTCTGATTGTAGAAGCATTCACTTTGACACCAACAGTTACAAGACTTACTAACACATCCTGTGATGAAATGTTGGGGTTCTTGGAGACTTCTTTTTGCATCAGACGGCCAGTCCTGGACAAATTGGCAGTCGTTTGAAATCTGCGCCATTTGTAGATTATTTTCCTTACAGTGGAATGATGTATTTCAAATAATTTGGAGATCTTTTTAAATCCCTTGCCAGACTCATAGGCATCCACAACCTTTTTTATGAAGGCCTTATAGAACTCTTTAGTTCCTGGCATGATGACACCACACACCTCTATAACAATGGGAACACAAGACACTAGATATGAGAGGGGTATAAAAAAGACAGGTTCTAATTACTGGCAACCAATCTTGAACACCTGATTCTAATTTTATGGATTTGAAAGTGTGATAAATGTAGGGGTGTACTTACTTTTTCCACGTGACTGATCTGTTTTTTTGTTCATTTAAATTGTGAAAATTACTACAAAATGTCAATTTTATGTCATTTGATAGAGTGTATCACCTTTATTAATAGGCACTGTTTCAAAGACGATGCTTGTCCAAATATGTCAAAAAAAACCAAGAATGTCCAAGGGGTGTACTTATTTTTTCACATGACTGTACATGCATATATCTTTACCCTCAGTCACAATCTTATCATCATGAGCACACTCACAGACATACAAATCTAGTATTGCTGTGTACCCTGTCACTTGCCTGTACACCAGTTGAGAGCAAAATAAAAACAAAGTACTTTTGTTGAGGACTTAAAAGCTGCACATTTACATAAATTCATAATTGCCACTAATTTTGATTCCCCTTTTTGGATCTCTCTCACTCTCTCTCTCTCTCTCTCTCTCTCTCTCTCTCTCTCTCTAGTAGTAATCCCACCTCCCACCTTATGTGGTCATATAATCAAATTAGTGGGTTTATAGATTGAAAACTTACACATAAGAGGTAACAATATCTTTCAGTCAGATGAGACTGGAATGCTAAAGATCAGTGAAGACCTCTGTTTACATTCCACTTGTACTGATTTCAAGTATGGAGAATTTCACAGCTGTCAGGGAGTTGTAATAGTAGATGATGAGAACCTCCACATCTCCAGTCAGCAAAGGGAAGTGCTGTGGGATGGGTTGTGCCTTTCAGCTCCGACCTTTTTCTTTTCAGTTAGCATTCAGCTCCTGTCTGCTCACTTCTTAAGTTTCAGCTGGCCTCCTTTCTGCTCACACGCAATACAGTCCAGTTCAAAAATTGTCAATAAACCACCCACAGGCTTTCTCTGTTGCTGCATTTGTTTAAAAATATAATAACTAGCAGTGTTGGGGGAAACGTGACAATGACCCCCGAGGACCTTGAGGAACAAAATATGTCGGGGGACACAATGCAAACCAGACAGGGGCCCAAAATTCCTGCTGTATTCACTCTTGGACAAGTTGGAACGGCATAAAAAAGTTTTTGGCTGTTTTAAACATACTTAATAATAATAATTAAATAAGCCTGACATTTTTGCGTTACATGAAGATGAATCTTCAGTTAAATGTCAAATCAAGAGACAATGCTTAATCTCTAATGACACCACCCAAATTCATGAAAACCTAGCATAAGTCATTTCCATTTACAGCTAAGCTGCCTGTCACACCAGCTCTCATGCCATTTCAGGAATATTAAGACCTTTGTCATTTGGAAAACCCATTTTGTGTTGAGATGAGCTGTCATTCCAGATAGTACATTTAATTTTTGTTACTGATGTATACCCACAATTCTTCAGTCATGATGCTTGTCATGACAAACTCAGTGTCATTTAAACACAAATCTGGAATGTGCTTAGACATGTTGAGTGTAATTCTTGTCCTGTATAAACTAACACAGGACAAATTTTCCAGATCCTGGTGCAGTTTTTGCTAATTATTCAGGTTTAATAGAATGCCAGTGGTAAGTAATGTGAAATTTAGTAATGGGGTTTATCTTTTGAATGTGTTTGTCTAGCCACAGCTTCCAAAATTTAATTTCAAATGGCAAAGTAGCGTGCCGGATTTGTGGCTTTTTTAATGCAAGGGTTTCAATTATGCTGTCAGGGATTTTTACAGGTGGCATTTTTACAAGTGCAGATTTTTGGTGTATAAAGTGCAAAACAAACAACCAAAACTGTGAAAACAAGAACCTTAAATGTAAACAATGCATACAAGGCAAAAACATGCAGGTTATGAGTGAGACTGTGGCACACACAACACATGAACACGACATCATCTTTATGATGTGATCTTTATCAAACTGCAGTAGTGCAGTGTTCTTTTTGGAGAACAGTGGCTTTCTCCTTGCAACACTGACATGCACATCATTGTTGTTCAGTGTTCTCCTGATGGTGGACTCAATGTGAGAGCGGTCTTTAGTTGCTTTGAAGTTACCCTGGGTTCCTTTGTGACCTTGTGGACTATTACACATCTTGCTCTTGGAGTGATCTTTGTTGGACCGCTCATGGGGAGGGTAATAATGGTCTTGAATTTCCTCCATTTGTACACAATCTGTCTGACTATGGATTGGTGGAGTCCAAACTCTTTAGAGATGGTTCTGTAACCTTTTTCAGCCTGATGAGCATCAACAACTCTTTTTCTGAGGTCCTCAGAAATCTGCAACACAGACATGTGTTGTGAAGATCAGACTTTGATAGATCCCTGTTCTTTAAATAAACCCCTCCAATATTCTTTACAGTATTGATCAGGTTTGATGTAAAATGTGACTTTTAAAAGTCTTTTTGTAAAAGACTTTTAAATATTTGCTTATTAAATACTGTTTTTTTAGTACAACCCCAGTGGTGATGACTTGTATAAGCAGCAAATTATGAGGTTTTCAAGGACAATCCAAGTCACTGGACTTAAAATGAATATTCGTGTAAAGCCCTTACATCTCAAATACACAAAGTTTAAGAACAGTGTAGTGTGAGAGTCATGACAGTGATAGTGTGCATGATGTGAGAAACAGCACTACTCTGACAGGTACTGTCTGAACACTTGGTTTGCATGCTCATTTTGATTAAGCTACCTACAGACTCACAGCTGTTTCCGCATCTAAACTGGCGGTTTCATTTATTCCAGAGAACATTGGATCATGCTGCAAGCCATGTGTTCCCCATCTTCTCCTTCCATTATTTTTCCATCTCTCATGGTTACATCAAAATCATGAACTATGTAATCATCGTTAGTTAGGTTTAGAAAAAAAACAAAAAAAAAAAACATGCCCAGACCTGTATAACTTATGGGTTATACTGCAGAACCTGTGTGTAGTGAATAAATAGTTCATCCTGACGAGTGAAGAAGTTATTCATATGTAACTGAATAATCTATGGTAGCTCCATTACAGGTGTACAGACTTTCTGATCATTTTCATTTAGGTCACTGGTGCTTTGTTTCAGAGCCATGTGCCTTTAAATGTTACTCAGAGAGTGAGTGCAAGAGTGAGGGAGAGATTAGGGATGGTGTCGCTGCAGGGCTCCAGGGATTGATTGATGGCAGCCGTATTTACGCCATCAGGTTCTCTGTATGCAGCCAAAATGGCTGCCTGTTCCCACAGAGAGTACAGACGCCCCCCACCAGCACAGCAGACTAAAAAGCACACTGACTTTGAATCATAATGAAAAGGGAAATAAGAGCAAAACTTAGTCATACTGAGAGACTCAGACAGGGAAATGGAGATAGTGAGAGATGGTGGGATGAATGGAGATTTTAGGTCATTGGATGACCTTTAATAACTTGACAACAATATGAAAGTCTTGAATCTAATAAAGCTAAGGAATTCCACAAGGCAAAGAAGGGTACATAGGGTGTAGGAGGCTTCCTCAGTCCTCTATCTATCTATCTATCTATCTATCTATCTATCTATCTATCTATCTATCTGTCTGTCTGTCTGTCTGTCTGTCTGTCTGTCTGTCTGTCTGTCTGTCTGTCTGTCTGTCCGTCCGTCCGTCCGTCCGTCCGTCCGTCCGTCCGTCCGTCCATCTATCTAGAAATCCAGATTGTCTGTATTTATATGTTTATTTATATTGATATGTTTTTGTGGTCTGTTATAGATTTACTTTGTCATTCCTTTAGCAAGCACATATGAAACTCACAAAATTTGAGAGGAAATGTTTGAGAGCAATCCTGGAGTATTAATATTTGTGTAATTTATTGCGGGATGTCTGGCTACGTTCAATCGAAATCTTTCAATTCTGTGGTTGTTCCTACAGCCCAACAACTGAATGAGAATTTACATTTACATTTATATTTATGGTATTTGGCAGACACCCTTATCCAGAGTGACTTACAGAAGTGCTTTGCAGTCTCTATCAAAAACATGCTCACGCTAGTTCACAAGGTCAGGCTCAATTCACAAGGTCAGACTAAGAGTCTGTCTATCAGTCTAAAAACCCTTTTGGGGAGGTTGGTAATATATATATATATATATATATATATATATATTATATTATATTATATTATATTATATTATAGACAGAGTCCTTTTAGAAAGCTAAGAGCCCTCAACTATCCAAAAAATCATGCAGAACCCTTGAAGTGCTCTTTTTACTATATTGCATATTAAAGTTACCAAAGCCACAAGAAGTAAGTGTTTGCGATTCATTTCATGAAAGGTCTTTAATACTTTCATACCATAATAAATAAGTGTTGAGCAAGCTCTGACCAAAATATGGTCCTTTCTTCCATATCAAATACAAACCCAATATTAAACCAAGTCTTTCAGCCATATAGCAACTGACTGTAGTGTTATAATAATATCATAACAGTTTATTTAGTTATTCCCCATAAAGCATAATTTTTAGTCATTTTCATGATTTAAGGTACGTTCACACACACAGTGATTTTATCGCTGTAAGTGGCCAGTCGCTGTATTATGAAGTCACCAGTAGGCGTTTCTAGTACTGGTTGCCATAGTAACATTTATCAGTGTGTGTTGCAACTAGCATTCCACTTTTGACAAAAAAAACCAAAACGTTTCTTGCCGTTAAAATGAAGCATGCTGGAGGGAGAGGGTTTGTATCTAAAATGCACTAGTGTGTATATGCATCATATCCTACAAGATGAAGGAGAAGCAGTGTGAGCTCTTTGCCATTGCGGCCATCTATCTGCGGTGAAAGAGAAAATGCCAGACTGTGGTTCCATGAAACAGTTTGGACTCGCAGGCAGCATGGCGGATCACGGATCACGTGCGCGCCACTGTCTGTCTTCACTCCCATTGGTAGTCACTGCAGCAATTCGCTCCAAATTTGCATAAAGTTAAACTTTTCTCAACTTTGTCGCTGGACGCACCCACATCTAGTCGCCAATGTTTGCTGTCGCTCATGTCACCGGAAGTCGCTAGCTCTCATTGAAAATGAATGGTCTCCAGTCGCTTTGTTGCTGTGAGTCGCTGTATGTGTGAACTTACCTTTACTGACCCTTCTGAATTATGAATGAGAAATTGTCTGCCATAAGGAAAGGTTGTAGGAACTTTTTGAATTCAGTCACTGTAGTGAAAGTAAAAAAGAAATGTAATTAGTGATAGGAGTGTGGAATGTACCTGTGATTGTTACAAAGCGCTTACACTAAATAAGCATGTCCTCATCCACCATATAAATGATTGCACATATCTCTTAAAATAGGTGGAACATCCATTAAACTGTACAAGTCTCTGTCTAAGTTGTTACCATAGAAATGATAATGTATTAGAATGAGTGCATTTAATATAAATTTTGCAGCAGGCACTATTGTCAGAGCTGCTGTTAAAGAAAATTAATCAACACCTTCTGACCAATCAGAATTGAGCATGAAATAGCTTTGTGATGCAAACCAGTGCAGCTTTCAGCCCACAAAATGTAAGAGTGTAGTTAGAGGTAATGAGAAGTTGTTCCTGGAGATACAATTAGGGGACCTGAGGATTATCTCTATTTGCAGTAGATTGCGGTAAATGAGAGTTTGTTGCAATCTTTGGATTTTCAGCAGGCTTAACTGCAATTGGTTCTACAGCAGTTAACTCTGTCTCTCTCTCTCTCTGACTGGTGGGTTTTTTTGGGGGGGGGATTGGTGGGGGGATGAGTGGGGGACGTGTTAGGGAAGGAAGTGACCTACATAGCACGACTCCCTTGCCTCAGCTGTCGTTTGCATTTCAAGGGATGATGAATAATTTACTGCTCCTCTTCCCCTATGCAAACGTGACAGCCTTCAATAAAATTAACGAATTTAACGAGCCCGGGTGACAATCAGCTCTGCGACACTTAAAAGCTCCCGGTCTGAGCCGCTGATAACAGAGCCCGAGGCGAATCGGTGAAAAAAAAATTACAGTAGTGCCACAGGTGATGCTTTATCAGGAGCAGATCAAACACAGGAGCCACAGGAGCGGGAAAAATCAGCAGGATTCTGCAGTATGGGAGCTGTTGGTTATTTCCTCATATGTAAAGCATCCACCACATAAATCCTCTGTAGCAGAGCGGGGTTTCTATTTCAACACCGAGAAGAGCATGACAGCTTGTGTGGGTACGAGTTCAGTCCAAGTCCCAGATCTTTTTCTGTACCAGAACTTCTACCATGTCTCCGTATTCCAACTATGATGCAATGGTTAGGTTACAGTTTTAGACTCATGCGTGCACAGCGACAAACGCGCACACATTGAGTGCACACACAGAATCACCAGGGAGTGGGTAATAGTTTTATCAGGGTGAGCACAGGCACATACGTGCACTACTGCCTGCAGCTATGGCTGGGCTCTATGGGAGAAAGTCAATTACGGCAGCATGAGGCAGCCTAGGGTGAACATATGGAAGAGAGATAATGCAGGCAAGATGGCGGCCCTGTTCTCCCAGCAGCCCCTAGTGCAGAGCCGTGGCATGCCACTCTGCCTCCCTTCATATTTACCTCACTCCGCACTGTGAAATAATAAGGCTGCCTGGAATCTGTCGCGCACACACACATAGACGCATGAGATACAGCATCTCTATGCGTGAAATACAAACTCCCAGACAGGGTGAAGCGTAAGCAAAACACATTTTGGGCTACAGTCCCTGCTGTAGATCAACGTCCAACCTCAGTCTACTTAAATCTGGTTTTAAAACAAAATGGAAAGACATTTATATTTGAAAAATGGTTTGTTTGAGGGTTTGTTGGTTCCTCCAAGTGAAGTCTTCACTGTAAAAAAAAAAAAAAAAAAGTTGTTTATATTTATTTTGCATAAAAATTATTTTATTTAGATTTTTTTTAAATGTATTTTTTGTTTTATTATTTTACAATATTGTACTGTAACTGATTAGGTGTTTATAGCAGTGAGTTGGTTTACTGTAAAAGACCAGAAAACACAGTGTATAGTGGGATATGTAACGTTTTAGGCGGGAGTGAGAATGGTATAGTTTCTCTTTGTGCCAAAATCTGAAAATCCTTTTTGTGCCATTTATTTTAGCAACTATTTAGGCAAACACAAACTTTCTATTAGTCTAAGTTTATATTTATTCTTTTTTATCTTTTGGAAGTGGTGGCTCAGTGGGTAAGCCTTTGAGCTTCAAATCAGAAGGTCATAAGTTCAGATCCCAGCACTGCCAAGCTGCTATAGTCGGGTCCTTGAGCAAGACCCTTAACCTTCTACTTCTCAGTTGTATTTTGCGTCAATTGGAAGTTGCTTTGAATAAAACCATGAGGCAAAAGTAGTGGGGTTATGTTTTATTTTAATACTGATACACAGTATTAGTGCAAACATTCAGTGATATGCTGTAAAATGTACAGTAAATATATTAAATCTTTTTATTTATCTCTGTAAATACATTACACTGCTTTTCCTGCCAATACATTTTACAGTGTCTTATCTTCCTTTCTTTTTTTAATACATCCCCATATACAGTATAGGCAGCTCTCAAACAATCAAACAGTGAGTTAAAGGGAAGGCGAGTATGTCTTCTCTTTCATTCCGCCTCCTTCACTACTGCGACACCAAATAACATTGTCATGCAAAGCCAGTGTTTGCCTGTTAACTGCAACACGACATGCTCGGTTGTGCGTTTGCGAACAGCTCGAGAGAAAAACCGCCAGATCTTCGTGTTGGATTTTACACTTTCTACTTCAAACTGTGCCTGATGTATATTGTTCCTCAAACAGAAGAGGGTGGTAGAGAGAGAGAGAAGGAGGGAGAACGAGAAAAGGCACGGCAGCATGTCAGAGCGTAAGTCTCTGTCAGAAAAGCAATCAGCAGCTCGAGCGTCTGGCCTCCTGCAGCCCGCTGATTACAGCATTAGGCTCAGCCCAATTCTTCCCCTTGTGTGGCAAATCATCTCGCTGCAATAAAGAACTTTGAGACAAAGGAGAAGTTAATTAAGATTAATTAACTTTTTAATGACGCCAGTACATTGCTATTTGTGCGTGTGGCCAAAGGCGTTTTTTTGAGCACGTTCCCTATTTACTTTCATATTGCACTCTCCACCCTCCTCCCTCACTGTCTCAGTGTTCAGTTTTATTAGGAAGTAAAGCAGACACAAGGACATTTACAGCTGCCTACCTTTGTGTTAATCCTTTTAATTTTTGTCCACTTGTAGGTCACCTCATCAGAGTTATAATAGGAATTATTCTCTTCTCAGATCTCAGAGCAAGGTGATCATTTTTTACTATTTTAGTTGATAGTAGCAGTAATATTACACATTAATAATAATGTTATATAATTATCCATCCATCCATCCATTCATTTTCTGCACTGCTTATCCTACACAGGGTTGCGGGGGAGCCTGGAGCCTATCCCAGTGAACTCGGGACACAAGGCGGGGGACACCCTGGATGGGGTGCCGACCCATCGCAGGGCACAATCACACACACACTCATTCACATACTACAGACAATTTGGTGATGCCAACCAGCCTACAGTGCAGGTCTTTGGACTGGAGGAGGAAACCGGAGTACCCGGAGGAATCCCTCGAAGCATGGGGAGAACATGCAAACTCCACGCACACAGGGTGCAGGCGGGATTCGAACCCCCAACCCTCTTCCACAGAAAGCAGTATTTAAAAATTGAGCAAATAAAATATCAATAGAGCCTTGGCTACATAAGGGATCTTTGAATAGTTAAAGGTTCTTTGCTTCATAAAGGGTTTCTGTCTGAAATCCTCTCTGAAAGAGAAACCCTTTATTGTAGGGTTCTATTCACACTATTACACCACCACCAGCAGCCTGAACTGTTAACACAAGACAGGTTGGGTCCATGGATTCATGCTGTTGATGCCAAATTGCAGCAGAAATCAAGATTCATTACACTAGGTGATGTTTTTCCAGCCTTCAACTGCCCAGTTTCAGTGAGCTTGTGCCCACCGTAGCCTCGGTTTCCTGTTCTTGGCTGACAGGAGTGGAACCCAAGTTGGTCTTCTGCTGCTGTAGCCCATCTGCTTCAAGGTTTGGTATGTTGTGTGTTCTCAGATGCTTTTCTGCTCACCATGGTTGTAAAGAGTGGTTATTCGAGTCTTCATGTCCTCTCAAACCAGTCTGGCAATTCTCCTCTGACCTCTCTCATCAACAAGATGTTTCCGCAATGAGAACTGCCGCTCACTGAATGTTTTTTGTTTTTCGCACCATTCTGCGTAAACTCTACAGACTGTCGTGCGTGAAAATCCCAGGAGCTCAGCAGTTTCTGAAATACTCAAACCAGCCTGTCTGGCACCAACAATTATAGCATGGTCAAAGTCACTGAGATCACATTTTTCCCTTTTCTGATGTGTGTGTAGTGAACATTAACTGAAGCTCTTGACCTGTATCTGCATGATTTTAGGCATTGTGCTACTACCACATGATTGTCTGATTGGATCATTTTATAAATGACCAGGTGTACATGTGTTCCTAATAAAGTGACCATGGTAGACAAATGTGCTCACTCTTTTAAAAAAAAAAAAAAAAAAAAAAAAAAAAAAAAACACCTCACAAAGGACTCTGTTGCCAGGTAATGGATGGAATAATTCTAGATGAAATTGTTTCATTTTCAATTTTGGATGTTCATAGTGTGCACATTCACATGCCATTCATCATCGTACCAGTTATAGAAGCATTTAAGTGTCTGATGTATGAAACTTTTCTCAAATGATGGCTCTGATGTACAAAGGCTGCTTTCACACACATGTATTCAGAGTAATAGGTATAAAATAGGGCTAAAATGCAGAGCAGATTTCAGCTACTGAGATAAAGAACGTGGACTCCTGCTATTTTAAATGTATAATTCCTCAAATGAACCTGTTCCAGCTCATTAGCTACAGAATTATAAGGACCATTATGAGTTGAGTCCTCGTTTATTAGGGGTGGTTTGCCTGCTCAAACACACCTCATTCATATTATTCACTTTAGTGGGTGTGTGTGAGCTGGGAAATCACTAAACTGTACAGGACCGTGACCCTCCAGGAGTAGAGATGGCCAGACCTGTGTTAGAAAAGGGAAAACACAAAATGATAAGATGTGAACAAGTGGACTGTAATGTATCGTATGTAGTAAGTATGTTTAATTTTAAGAGCTTCTATATATCTATATATACAATACTTTATTGAATGTTTTTTGTATTCTGTTTACAGTATTATGTGTCTCCAAGTGAAAGAATGTGAGAGGAAGGGAGAGACAGACTAGAAGTGAATCGATGTGTGTGTGTGTGTGTGTGTGTGTGTGTGTGTGCGTGTGTGTGTGTGTGTGTGTGTGTGTGTGTGTGTGTGTGTGTCTCCTGCAGGGGGCCTGGGACAGCCTCTGTATTGCTGTATTCCCTGTGTGTGCCTGCTGCTTTACATTCTGGCCGTGTACGCCGAGTCTCACACAGCAGCAGCAAGCAGCCATGCACATCCCTCATTCAGCCTGACTCCTCATTTATCAACTCACTCAACCATTTCTCCCTCTCTTCTCTCTTCTCAGTCTTTCTCTTGCTTTCTGTCTCTCTACTCTCTTGCTTTCATTCTTCCTTCAGCATCTATACCATTTCTTTTCCTGTGCCACCTCTATTTGTGCATATCTATTTGAGTCTAGAAATAAGACAACGAGAGAAGAAGTGGAGAGTCTGTGTGTGCATTTCCCTAAATGTTTACAATTGTAATCCTCCTCTGCAGTTTTGCCAGTTCACACAGGATGAAGAGTGTATTCCTAACCTCATCGCCCCCTCGAGGACAGACTTTGAAAATGCCCATTATTGCTTCTTTTGTTCCACATTAACTCCGTGCGCACGAGCAGAGAGGGTGGTATGCAGTATGAGAGCAGGTTCGCAGCTCGCCAGGTCTGGCCCAAACTTTGCATGTATCCAGAGAGAATATCAGACAGCAGAGATGAAAAAGCCAGAAATCAATAAAGAGGAGAGGGGGCAGCATAGAGACCCTGGTTCCGCTTTGATTGAGGGCTGACTGACAAGCCCTTCGCCTCTGTGATCTGCTGCATGCTGAATGATCAGTATAGAGGGGAAAAGCAGCTACGCTTCATTCACACCCAAAACTTCAGCCAGAAACTCACGAAAGATTTCCGAGCCTTTAGCTAACGAAAGACACGCTCATAAAGGCACTGCATCATAATTATAAAACTGTACGTGAAACAGTAATGGCAGGAGTGCTGTGGTCATGATCAGATCAATGAGGAGCACTGTGATTTATTCATAGGTCCTGCTTGTCTTTCTGATCTCTACAAGTAACTGGATGTTCTAACCAATTACTATATCATATGACTGAAGTACCTCAGTCTAGTAGGTCTAGGAAAATGTGCAGTTATGGGAGAAAGCAATACACTGGGGGTCCTGGAAGTCAAATGTGGCATGAGCTTTGACGTCAAACCTGAATAACAGTCCAATGATTTTTACTTTTAACAGAGAATGAGTGTTGATTACAAAGATATACACCACAGTGCGGTTGAATTTTTTAATCAGAAGGTGATTAATTTTCAATAACTGCACGGCTCTGTGTAACATAAATGATAGGTTTATATTAATGATAGGTTTATCGTTCCTAAAACAGCTGATTCACAGGGACATGTTCGGCTGACGCACGACACAATCCAAGTGTAATATTAAACAGATTTAAAATATAACAAGTTTGTTTCCTGGGAGCTAATTCCTGTTATCACTTATACACTATATAACCATTACTCTGCCGAAATCTCGGTGTTAGCCCAAAGTGGAATCTATTTTCCTATCTCTGTAGCTATTATGTTCTTAGCTCATTTCTAGTCAGCAGCCACACATCTCAAAATATACTCAAATTAATGTTTTGTTCATTTATTACCAAAGTTAGTTAGCTGACTAGCTTACCATAAAGGCTTTGCGACAATAACCACATCATCCTCTAATGATCTGCATATCACATCATAGATTCAAGCCACTGAGCATAATCCACACAAGAACTAATTTCTATAACCGAATCAGTTTTTCACTGCCATTAAATGGGGGGAAATGACAATTTACAAATCTATCTAAAAAGCAATTAATAATCTGAATCACTTATTTCACCTACAATAAACAGGTTTGGTCGGTTGGTTTTGCCCAAACCTAAGGAGTATGTATAATGTGTTGGCCAAAATCACGAGATCAGGGTGAAGGTGGCATCACAAAGAGAGAATCCATGTGCTGATGTCACTGTGGGCATGCAGTGTGAGTAATGTGGATTATTTCTGGCACTTATTGCCAGAGCTCTGTTGTCTGCTGGCAAAGAATGGCAAAGGGAGTGACACACACACACACAAATGCTTTTTTCAACAGAAGCTTGCATAGCACATTTTGCCAATAGTGCACTTCTAATTTCAGGTGAAAGTCTGAAGGATCAGCATGTAGTGGTATTATGCAAGCGGCCCATACTTTTGTTAAAAGAAATACACACATCTATAACTTTTTGTTTTGTTTTTAAGTGTCTGGCTTGTTACTGGCTGTCAGGCCCACCAGTCGAAATGGCTAACTGTTTTGGGGCATGTTGGATTCCCCCAGCCTTGCAGCCAGAGCATCCAGAATGTGTTATTGTGCTCTGAATTTCCAAACAAGCATTTGCATAGTTTCTCTGAATATCCAAACAGCCACAGAGTGGTTTGACTTTCTGACAGCAATCTGTCTATGAACCCGTCAACGGACAGCGAGAAGGACAAGCCTGGCCACATGGTGCATGTTGCAAGCTACGACAAACCTCCTCCTTCACTGTCTGCCAATGGGATTTAAGAAGTAGCCTTTTCAGAATAAATTTCAGTCCATATCAGTCCATGATATTATTGTCTGAAACCAATTGCAATGTTGTCCATTTACTTCCCTACTAAATTATGCTGCTGTTTGAATAGTAAGCATTTTTTTTTTTAAATTCAGGTATGGGCCAGCTCTTGGCAAAGTTGGAATGTTGTGGTTCAAGATTTTATGTTACAATACAAGAATGCCTCATTTTGTACCTGGAACTGATCAGTGTTTAACAATGCCCCATAATTCATTCTCATTCATTTGTTTTGTCTGTTGTGATGCTCAAAATACTCACTCCACTTGGCTGAAAAACTTTAAGCAGTGCAGGACTGAATGACAGCAAGGTGAGTGAAGGTTGGGCAAAGAGTGGCTCACCTACTGTATTTCCCCTTCCCTAGCCTCCTTCTGGGAAGCATGACTTCGTGATGGGCTGATGGCTGTGCCTGGCTCTGAAGCATGCTGGGAAGGACTATACTTTCATCTCCTCAAAGGCCAAATGCATATGCATCAGACACATTCTGAACAACTTTCCCCACCAGCACATCCCTACTGCAGTGTGCCTTCAAGTTTGAAATGAGGCTAGAGGCAAGTGAGAACAACAGAGGGGAGGGTGAGTTTAAAGAAAGCAGTAGGTGTATAGGAGCAGCAGTTCAAGGCTGTAAAGGAGATGAGATTGCAGCATATGTTCTTCACCACATTGGCTGAGATTGGTGACCTCTGTAAAGTTCCTGAGAGGTGATTGGATTCCAAATATTACTTGCTGTCTGCTCTTCAGTGATATCTGGAATGCTCTAAGCAATGCTCAGACAGTTATCCCATTTTATCCCACCCATAAACAGTTTGATGTGGGTGGGTGGTCATATGACCCATTTATTTCAAGCGCAACCTGCATTGGAAGTATTTAAAACATTATAGATACAACTTTCAAATTTGGTTCATATAATCTTTAAATGGTGTATTACTCCTATATTAGGAAGATTGTATGGCCATATTTATATCATCCTTATACAGCATGTAAACATGTGAACAGTAACAATAGTGACCATGGTCGTTGTTAACCCTGTCTATCTACACAGTAGGGGTGTAATGCAATGCCATTATCTGTATCTGCTTTGTGCTTCAAATATTCAAGTGCTATCTATATCTACATATATATGTATTTGGATTTAAACCTAGATGCGGGTGTGGCCTAAACCAGAAGTTTTTTAAAAATTATTATTAAATATGAGCCCTAAATCTATGCACCTGGAAACACTGAAAAAAAATCAGAAGTACAAATGCCAGCACTGTCAGCATGTCATAAATAAACACTGTAAAAGCATCATGCAACATGGTCTTTGTCCCATGAGCTTCACATTTGACTGCTTGCACCCACAAGAAAGAAAAATTTCCTTCTTGCATGATTTTTTTTTTTTTTTTTTTGCTTTCCATCAGATC
>CM042547.1:11761367-11771367 GCA_023630585.1 Cranoglanis bouderius
TAGAGATGGGCAATATGAGTGCGATATTGCGATGCATTGCATACATTGCAAGTGCTTGTGGGTATTGTCAGTATTTTTAATAACACTGACCAACTCAATTGTTAATCACAGTAAAAAGCGAGTGGTTTGATTTTTAAAATCTATTCTTGTTCCAGTTGTTTTCTGCGATGAACTATCTATTTGTTTTTAGGTGTTAGTAAAAGCCGCATTGAAACTACAGTTTAGCGTGATATTATATTCCATACTCTATATATTTAAATTAGCTGATAATTCCTACCAGCTTAGACCAAATAAAACACTGACGTGGTCACTGACGAGTACATTTCATATCTCCATTATGATTATAATCATCACCTTCCTCATCATACTATTAAAAAACAAAGGACCCGTGGATCTCACTGTGCTCCCTCTGCTGTGTGGCTGTGCAGGAATGTGTAGGTTTTTTTTTTCTTTTCACATGGCCAATAACAGCCTGATTGTGTGACATTAGTGAAATTATCCAATTAGCCACATTGCATCGCTCAGGGTGGATACACACACACACACACACACACACACACACACACACACACTGTGCAGCCTAGCAGTCACTTTCCTTATGCCTCTCTACCCCGATTTGACTTTTACACACACACACACACACACACACACACACACACACACACACACACACTGGCTGTCTTTCAGTAGAGCCGCATGCGATCGTTTTCTAGCTCCCTCTTCAGCCATATGGCAGGTGAATGGACCTGTGTGGTGATGCGGAGGTCATTAGAGGTAGAGTGGCAGCTGTCAGAGACATGGGAGACATAACACAATCAGAGGGGACGGGCTGAGACTGAATTTAGTTTGCTTTCGGCGCTTTCATTTGTCCATCGGGAAATTTTCATTTCCCTTATTCATGCTGTGTATACTGCCATCTTCTTTTAATATCTTCTGTTCCTGTAAAATCCTAATGCTTATTGTCCAGCTACATGGAAAACAGTGTAAAATGATTATTTAATATTATATTTAATATTATATCAGAAAAGTTGAAGTGGAATAATCTACAGTTCCTTGAAGTTCAGGAGGTTAAATGGTTAAATAAATTCTCATTCTCTCCTGCACACGTTTCTGATAAAGGCTGCTAATACTGTTAGCCACTGAGAGACTCTCATAATGATAATAATAGTAATAAACTATTTAAATATTTTTTGGGTGGAAAAAATGTAAAAACCATGGTTTTGGTTATTAGTGGTCTGTTACCCATCATCTTCTTCTTAAATTTTTTTCCTGATTCTTTTAAATATATATATATATATATATATATATATATATATATATATATATATATATATATATATATATATATATATATATATATATGTTTCTCTCTCTCTCTCTCTCTCTCTCTCTCTCTCTCTCTCTCTCTCTCTCTCTCTCTCTTCCTATTTCATTATCTCTGCATTCCTGCACACACTTATAAAGGCTGCTAATACTGTTAGCCCCTGAAAATCTCTCTACTTGTAACTGAGAATGAACAGAGCACAGTCCTCAATGCTATTCCACATACAGTGCCCTCCACTAATATTGGCACCCTTGGTAAATATGAGCAAAGAAGGCTGTGAAAATTTTATTGTTTAACCTTTTGATCTTTAAAAAAAAAAAAATTGACAAAAATACTCTGCTCTCATGGATATCAAACACAACACAGGTTTATCCCCCAAAAATATCTTTATTAAATATAGGTGTACAACAATTATTGGCATCCCTATGAATTCATCTGAGAAAAATATATTTGAAGTATATTCCCATTGATATTTCACTTTTTTTAGTATACCTGGGTGACTAGGAACAGGAAATTGTTCAACCATGACTTCCTGTTTCACAGGGGTATAAATATGAGGTAACACATAGGCCAAATTCCCTTAGTCATTCATAACAGTGGGTAAGAACGGGAATATAGCTGTAATGTGCAGCAAAAGGTTGTTGAGCTTCACAAAATGGGAAGTGGCTATAAGAAAATAGCACAAGCATTGAAAATGCCCATTTCCACCATCAGGGCAATAATTAAGAAGTTTCAATCAACTGGAAATGTTATGAATCAACCTGGAATTGGACGTGTGTCTATATTGTCTCAACACACTGTGAAGAGGATGGTTTGAGTGGCCAAAAAATCTCCAAGGATCACAGCTGGAGAACTGCAGAAGTTGGGATAAGAAAGTCTCCAAAAGTACAATATGAAGTCACCTCCATCACCACAAGTTGTTTGGAAGGGTTTCAAGAAAAAAGCCTCTACTCTCATCCAAAAACAAACTCAAGCGTCTTCAGTTTGCCAGACACTACTGGAACTTCAAATGGGATCGGGTTCTATGGTCAGATGAAACCAAAATAGAGCTTTTTGGCAACAAACACCAGAGGTGATTTTGGCGCACACAGAGAGGTAGCCATATGGAAAAGTCCCTCATGCCCACGGTTAAATATGGCGGTGGCTCTTTAATGTTTTGGGGCTGTTTTTCTGCCAGAGGACCTGGACATTTTGTTAGGATACATGGCATCATGGACTCCTGATATTACATGAAAACCTGACTAGATAATTTTACTTTTTAAGCATTTATTTGGAGAAAGAAGCAAAATCGTCTGCCAATAGAACAAGAAAACCACACTCTTGAAATGAGTAATAATGTCCAGAAATAGGTTTAATGATCTTATATTTGGCTTATTGTAATCTTATAATAAGAAATACTAGATACATTTGACTATATTCAAGATATTTTCACTTGCTAAGATTGCATTTTTTGCAGTGTTTTTCTGCATTAAAAACTAAAAGCATAATGGTGAATTATCTGCTTTTGGTTAGTGGTTTTAAGGCTATGGTTAGTTTTAGGAGTAAGTATAAAAACATAGTTTGTTTAGTCTCATAGCAGGATTGTGCATTTAGTGTTTAGCCTCCTCAAGCTTAATGCTTTAAGTATTCGATTTCAGTGAGGTATTGCAGGAGTATATTTATGCAAGGCTGAGGTTAGCAGAGGTTAGTCAGATGTGAGCTATAGCAGCCTACATACCATCTGCCCCTCCCATCATCACCACCCACCTGCCTCACAGCTTCAGCATATGCTCGGAGACCTTCCCTTGTCTGAATGGCTCTTTTTCGCTTTCTCCCTCTCTCTCCTGCTTCATGAGGGGAGACTGTTTGCTGATGGTGAGACACAGATGTGCGAAAAGCTGTAAGAATTGTAGGTTTCTTTATCACCACCACCACCATCATCATCTCTCTCTCTCTCTCTCTCTCTCTCTCTCTCTCTCTCTCTCTCTCTCTCTCTCCCCATTATTCAAGCTAGGCGCTTTAATTAGGTCATGCTGCCATAGCCTTCAAATGAGCCCAGACTGCGAAGGCAAGACACACACACACACACACACACACACACACACACACACACACACACACACACACACACACACACACACGCACACACACACGCACATGCGCACACACTAGCACCCTGATACAATATTCTCTCATTCTTTGCCAATAATCTCTAACTCACCAGTGAATGATATGTGGTTCAATAGCTCAATATCTCAATAGCAGCAAGATTGTGTGTGTGTTGTAGTGCTGTGGTGCTTGGAACAAACATTTGCAGCGAATTTAGGAACTGAATTTACTAGACTGAGACTGTAGTCAAAACAGAGAGAAATCGGAGAGGCTGTGAAGTGATATGCTTGCGCCCGCTCTCGCACTATGCCTCTGTGTGTCTCTCAGTTGTTCTCCTCAAGAGACCTTTGTTAGCAGGGCTGCACCGAAGAGCCGCCTTTTCCTCTGCTACTGTGTGTGGGGCCGTGTTTTTTATATCTAGGTGGGGACCAAATGTCCCACAGTGATAGAAATATCGGACAGTTAGATCTTGTAGGGATGTTTGGATGGTCCCCAAGAGGAAAACTGCTTTTTTTTCCTTTCTTTTTCGTTACAGAGGTTAGGATTAGGGTCAGGTTCAGGTTTAGGCATAATATTAATTAGCTGCATTAATAATTATGTCAATGGAAGGTTCTTACAAAAATACTATCACTAACTATACTATGCATAATGTACAGTTAATGTACAAGAAAACAAAAAAGGTTTTTCATTCCGATGTGCCGTCTTTATAAGATCAACCTAATACCATATGCCAAAATAGAGCCTATATGGTAAAAACTAGAGATATCACTTTTTCTTTTCTGATACAGAAACTGATACTGAAACCTTGAATATCAATAATCTGATATTGATACCATCTGATATTTTTCCTTTTAAAACTACTAAGCTTTAAAATGACTAAATATTAAGCATTTAAAAAATACAGGGGGAAACCCGTAGCTAAAAACAGAATAAAAAGACAAAACAAAACAAACAAACAAAAAAATCTTTTTATACAGTATGTAAACATTCCCAGTTCCAAACAAAGCTTTTTAAATCCAATTCCACTTTTTTTCCCATTTGTTACAGGATCATTGTTACAGGACTATTTTTTGCTGGTATTGGCTCGATACCAATGCTGGGTATTGGATTTGAGCCATCTCTATTAAAAACAAAACACAGAACAATGACACACACAAAAGGACACATATACAGTATGTATGTGCTCACACATATGGACTAGGAATGTTGAAAGCACTAAAATGCCATCAGAATGCTAAAGTCAGTGGCAGATGTGCAGGGCAACGTGTCTCTGCTGGACGCGAAGCATGTTGCCTGAGCCAAGCATGACCACCACTCCCTGTTTCTCTCCTCAGCATGCACGGGTGAGAAACGCTCCCTTTCGTCTCTTCTGCTGTCTTCTCCTCCATCAGCAGCGCTCCAGCAGGCCATCTGTCAGTGCTAATGGATGCACGCTCATTTGCATGGCTGATGAGCGCGCCTCGTTTGGCAAGGCTCGAGCGGAAGGTCGCGTTCTGACGCGCCGTAGAAGGAGAGTGTTGGCAGGGAGAGGAGAGAGAGGGAGAGAGAGAGAGGCAAGGACCTGTAGAGAGGCAGTCAAAGGATGCTTTAGAGATCAATTTGAGACACATTTAGCAATTTTTTTAATGTTTTATATTCATTGATGTGTTTGAATAGATGTATGTATCTGTACAAATAGCCATATGTATCTGTACAGTGATAGAAAAAAAAATATTGTTGGGGGAGCATTGTGCATCTTCCCAATAAACCCGTAGATAGAATTCAGCTTGTATTAAAAAAAAACAAAAAAATCATTTTGATCACTGGGTTTACTACATGGACTAAAGTGAGTGGTGAAGTGAAAAAAATGTTGTACCACACATGCTATATGATAGATACTGTATCTGAGGTCTGAGGAAACATTCGAGCCAATTATTTGGATTTGCTGCTTTACCACGTCATGCCTAATTTGCAAATAGTTGAGAAATTCTCACCTCACGTCACTTGGCGCACTGTCACTTTGTTGCTTGTCATTATCCCTGAAACATAGTACATCGAAAATGGATAATCGTCTGTTGCTAGTGTGAACGTAGGGTTGCACTGGGAAGATCTGTCAGATCCACGCTTACATCCCTCATTCTCATGACTATTTTCATTTTCTATTAGTTTAACAGTAGTTATTGAATAATTCATGCATTCAAATATGCTATGGAGTGATTATCTAAATATAATAGTCTTGGATTTTAAAGCAGTAGATCGATATTCTGGAAATAATGGTTTCTGAGCTTGGAAGCCTATCAGAAAAGGAAAGCCTCTGTTATAGGGTTCTACATAGAAACCTTAAGGGTCCCTCTAGAGGTGAAAATAGATTGAACTTTGTTTCTTTTCTAAAAAATTCTTGCTTGTTTTTGTGGCTGGGTTTTTTTTTTGGGCCATTAATCTGCTTTGGTCGTGCAGACCTGACAACCCTGACAGTGATAAATAAGAAATCCTATAAGGGTAGTAATACAAGTATGGGTGTGTCAGTGTGTGTGTGTGTGTGTCTGTGTGTGGATGCACCTTCTGTGGAAGTAAATCAGGTCCTATGAGGTTCCTCCAACCTATCATTCTGCATTTGTCTTCTCTGCCTGGGAAGGCATGTCTGCCCCCACCACATCCACACATCCACACACCACTGCCTCAGCTCTTTCCCCATGCCTGTGTATGTCTGTGTCTCTTCTCTTCTCAAGCTCCCCAGCCTATCTCCTTTAATTACTGCTTATGGCTCCCTACACCCCCACTCACCACCACCCCTCCCCCCCCCTCCCCAAATCCCCACCTTCCGTAGCTGCTTCCAGCCACTCTGCTTCTTTGTGCCTGTCGTCTCTATTGCTGCTGCTGTTTTACCTCCAGCATCTGATCCGAGATCGGTCCGCTGTTCCCGTTTGGAATGTGGAGGAAATAAAGAGTCGAGCTGATCTCAAACCAGTATTTACAGGTGCTTTCACAACCACTGCAGCCTTTACAGAATAAAAGCGAGAGTGGCTGAGATCAGGGAAGCACCAGACAGACTTGCAGCCTTCTCCAAATGGCAGGCTTCTTTGATGCTAGGGCTGTGAGAGAGCCTTGCGAGGGGTGTGATTGCTCTGTGTGTGTTAGTGTGTGTGTAATTGTGTAGTGTGGTGTCTATCGATCGCTCTGTTTTCCAGGCTGTGACAAGAAGGCTGTGCATTGAACACACACACACACACACACACACACACACACACACACACACACACACACACACATGCACAAAGAATCACATGTATGTAAAATCTTCGAAGAATTTGTTCATACAGACCTTTCTCACTCCAGACAATAGTTATCCCTCAGAAGTAGTCAACCCTATTATGTAAATCTATCCATGGCTTTTTGAGCTGGGACGATGAGGTAGAGTACCCTTCACAAGTGTCCTCAGTGTCAGGTGGCTTTTTTAGCCAGTCTCCCTTCCATTAATTAGCCTCCCTATTTTCTGCTGGCCACTGTGACATTTCCTCACTGCTAATTCACTGATTAAGCCTATTAATGTGATTACAGAGGCATTTCTAAGACAGCTGCCATTATATACAGTACATGGAAGAAAGGCAGCCCAGTTGCTCTGTTCATCTGTTTGCTCAAACAGAATAGATATAGAGGAGAGATGGAGCAAAATAAATAAACTGTTTGTCTCCCAAACTGCCTTGTTTAGCTGCCGCTGTCTCATGCTAAATCTGCGCGTGACCACTTCAGAGTTTCAGTGCACGTGCATGTTGGTCTGTTCTTTCTGTTTTTGTCTTTGGATTGTACACAAATCTATTAAGTACTGGCAATGTTGCCAAGACCTGTTTGTGCACATTTGATAAAGGAAGAGTTTCTGATTCTGATTCCAATAATAATACTGATTCTAAATCTGATTCTGATGCCGATGCTGATTATTGAGATAAAATACTGAATCTGCTACTAATACTGATTCTTCTGAAACTGATTCAAATTCTAATACTGATACCAATTCTGATTATGATGCTGAAATTAATATTCATTTCAATTCAATTCAATTTTATTTGTATAGCACTTTTAATAATGAACATTGTCACAAAGCAGCTTTACAGAAATATATAAATTCCGGATATCAATTTTAAATTTATAGGTTTATCCCTAATGAGCAAGCCAGAGGCGATGTGGCAAGGAAAAACTCCCTGTGATGACATGAGGAAGAGGAGCCAGACTCAAAAGGGAACCCACCCTCATCTGGGTGATCCTGGATAGTGCAATTATAAATAATTCCCTTCTACAACTGTGCTATATGGTCAAAAAGTGCAATTGTGTAACCAGGGAATTTATTATAGCTTTAACATGAAGTCTATTTTGTTGAAGTTATCAACTGTTCACTGACGGAGACTTCAGTACAAAACTATTCATGGCAACTGCAGTTCTAAAGTAAGTTCTAAGCCATCATAGCAAAACTGTTCATATCAACTGCAGTCTAAAGCCATCTTCATGGGTTCTAAGTGTATCTTTAGGCTGTCCATGTGGGGCCATCCTCAGCAGCAGTGAATGGTTTCAAAGTGATGAGAACTCCAACCAGAAGTAGGGCATCAGGAAGGATCAGGCAGGTCTGAAGGTCAGAAGGGGTCAGGATCACTGATTCTGATTCTTTTGATCATGCTAAAACTAATTCTAGTTCTAATCCTAATTTTCTGTCTGATTCCCATTGTGGTTCCTATTCTGATTCTGATTCCTAGATGTTCAAAGCTGCCCACTGTGTTGGGGATTCAGCACTAGGGGATGCTGTCCATGCAGATCACAGTTCACAACTGCAGGCTTGTGCTTCTAGGATGAGACTGAATTATAGGCATAACAATAAACATATTGTTGGACTTGCCAAGACCAATGTACCTACTCACCCATATATTGGCCTTCCTCAAACTGTTGCCACAAAGTTTGAAGCACACAGTTGTCTAGAATGTATCTGTATGTTGTAGTATTAAGAATTCCCCTTTACTGGAACTAAGGGGCCCAAACCTGTTCCAGCACATCAATGCCACTGTGCACAAAGTGAGCTCCATGAAGATAAGGACATGGTTTGACAAGGTTGGAATGGAAGAAGTCAAGTGGCAGATGAACTGGAATGCTGACTGTGTGCCAGACATCCTTGCCCAACCTCATTAACCTCTTGTGGCTGAATGGGTAAATCCTCACAGCCACACTCCAATTTCTAGTAGAAAGCCTTCCAAGAACAGTGGAGGTTATTATAACAGCAAAGGGGCACTAAATTTATAATGGAATGTTCAAAAAACACACATGGGTGTGATTAGTCAGGTGTCCACATACTTTTGGCCATATAGTGTGTATATACCTGTATATTCCATACAACTGATAAATAGTAAGTAGTTTCAGAATATGAGTCTGAGTCTGGTACTGATTTATATTCTGATTACAGCATGGTCAGTAAACAGTACTCCATCAGAAACAGTACCACACCATTAACAGTTTATTTTCCCCAGCAGTGGTTACTAATCTCAAGAAGCCATCTATGACAAAGAAGCAGTACTAATCTCTTACCATATAGTGTTCCATGTGGTCTTTGTATTTGGATTGTATTTACTGTGTTTATTGTACTGCATTTAATGTCTGCACTTCTATAGATCTGTACATCTGTTTACTGCACGTTACTGTATATGCCCTTGCTCCGATTCCTGTGATTTTGAATCTGATTCTGACTCTGATTTGGATTCAGCAGGCACTCTTCAGTGTTTTCTGCAGACAGAGCTGTTCACTGTGGTTGGGATTTCAGCACCGGGAGCTATCCATTAGCTAACCCTAACTCTATGTATACACTTTATAAAGAGAAGGTTTGCTTCCAGGAGTACTTTGGATAAAAAGCGAATTACAAATCAAAATAAACTTCAATGTAACCTATATATAGTTTAACATATTATAATGTTATATAATCTGTTTTTTAATTTTTAAATAAAATCTAGCTAAAAAAGTCTGACTAGGACAACATGTAATCACAGCAGACACTGTCCCTATATAGTATGTTCTAATATATGATATAATACCAAACTCTATGGTGATGAATTAAATAAAAAATGACCTGTTTGGAACAATATTCTCCCCTCACCCCCACCTCTCTCTCTCCCTCTCTCTCTCTCTCTCTCTCTCTCTCTCTCTCTCTCTCTCTCTCTCTCTCTCTCTCTCTCGCTCTCTCTCTCTCTCCCTCACATGCTGTGTTCCAAAAAAACTCTACAGTCCTGACAGAATACAGGAGAAAGGGAAAGAGAGAGTGAGAGAGACAGAGAAACTGATAGACGTTTTCATCCTGCCCTCAATTCCCTCACAGGTTGGCTGGTGGAGAAGAGAAGAGGTAGGCTAGGTCTAGCTCTGCATGCTCCATCCGTCCTCCACGCTCTCTCTCTGCTGCTGCTGCTGCAGAGTAGCATCGCTTCTGGAGGCTTCAGTCGCGCTAACGCTCTCTCCCTCCTGCCTCGTACATTCTGCTTCCAGCTCCCTCCCCTCCATCTCTCGCTCCCCTCCTTCCTGTCTGTCTGTCTCTTTCTCGCTCTTCCTCCCACCCTCTCTCTCTCTCTCTCTCTCTCTCTCTCTCTC
>CM042547.1:11773867-11783867 GCA_023630585.1 Cranoglanis bouderius
ACTAGCTGCAGTGTTTCCACAGCTATTTAGTTCTGCATAAACACACAGAAAGAGAAAGCTGTCTTCGTCTCTGAATTCCAATATTTTACCAATTCATTAAAACTACTCAGAAAGCTCATAAAAACCCCATAATGCTGTATTCCAGCCAAATGTAGTCTACACATATGTTGTAGGTGCATTTACATTTAGTGAGTGTTCAGGCAAGCCGAATTTAGCAGCATTATGAATTCAGTGTGACAAGTAGTGTAAGGCATCTGTACACATTTTATGTACAAAATACACAGAACATGGAGCTCATGAAGATGGTTTTATGCTGTTTTATTTTACTACTAATTATTTAGTATCAGAGTAAAGCATTACAGGATCTGCTTTCTTTGTATCATTCGACAAATGGACAATGTCTTTGCCAGTCCTTGATTGTGATTGTGGCTTTGCACAGGTCAAAGTCTCTGCTCTGAATGAACCTCATGCATAATATAAGCAGGGCCGAGCCAGAGGACAATAAGAAGAGATTTCGCTGAATAGAAGAGGGTCAGAAGAAGACTCTTACTTCCCTTTCAACCTGTCACGTTTTCCGAGCCAGTAAAATCGCAACTGTCTGAAAGCATTACACCTGCCATCAAAACTACATTTATAATGACTATCAAATTAGCGCAGCACATCTGACCAGTTACATAATGCAATAAGATATGTGCTCTCTACTCTGTCAGATATTTGATAAAGGCTGTAGAGGGAGGAATAGAATTACCATATGGTGGACCAGTAGGAGTTATTCCTGAAGGACACAAAAAGAAAGCTAGAAGTTTCTGTAAGTTGACTGCAGAATTTAATATCAGATGATAATATGCTCTTGTCGGGTTTTCAGAGGAAGTTCTCATCTGCGTATATGACGCACTGCTGTGACCCAGCTGATGAGGCGACGAGAAAGAGAGGTAATGTAGAAAAGACAGGGATGACGCTGCTTCTATTCCAGACGTGTACTGTAAACAAATTCAGTCTCGCCGTTCAGTCTCGGTGAAGATGTACAGCTTCATGCTGACCTCGGCTGCGACAGTAGAGCTGTGCGACATTAGTTGATCAGTAGTTGATAAAAGCTAAATCTTTTTTTTTCTGAGTTGTGGATATTAAACCCTATGTCAGGTAAGGAATAACTTGTGACAGGCTGTGCTGTTACAGGAAAATAATCCATGCCGGGTGTGGTGTAATTATGTTTGCATAACAGCACAGCCTGAAGTATGTTATTCCAGTAACACTTTACAGTAACAGTACCTGAATAATCACGCACTAATACCTGGATTAATACGTTCTTAAATATGAACTAATGATGAGTTAAGGCATGTACTAATCACAAACTAATGAAGAGCTAACCTTAATTACGACGTGAGTCTTATGAATTCATGCGTGAATAAGAACCACCTTAAGTACGCTAGTACATGTTTGTTAGTATTTATGTTAGTATATCAGTTAGTATGTTAGTATTGTTAGTTTGTAATGTATTAATTAACACGTAGGGGTAAACTAAATCAAACATGCTCTACAAGAAAGAGTATGAATTAAACGTGAATAATTTCAAATTGTTTATATAATTTGCCATATGCAGCTGCGTAAACAAACATCACTGGATGGCGCTGGATTACTTTTCATAATTTACATGGATCCTCCTTATCGAACGTAGAAAGACGCACTAATAATAAACACCGATCATTTCATCTCAATGCCATCCAGTGATGTTTATTTACGCAGCTGCGTATGGCAAATTCTATAAACAATTTGAAATGCATGTTTAATTCATATTCTTTCTTACAGAGCATGCCTGATTTAGTTTACTCCTACATATTAATTAATACATTAACTAACAAACATGTACTAACGTGCTTAAGGTGGTCGTTATTCACACATGACTTCATAAGACTCACGTCGTAGTTAAGGTTAGCTCTTCATTAGTTTGTGATTAGTACATGCCTTAACTCATCATTAGTTCATACTTAAGTAAGTATTAGCGCATTGTTATTCATGTACAGTTATTATTCCTATAATATCATAGTGATTACATTTTTTAATGTATTAATGAATGACACGCTGTGATTTTTAACCATTTATAGTTACATTTAATGTTGTGAAACATTAAATGAAACAACTTTCTGTTATCACTTGCATTATAGCAGCTATAAACAGTCCTTCCCTCGCCAGCCTTTCTTTTCATCCCTTTCTAAAAGTAAAAAAAAAAAAAAAAGGAAAAGAAATGCAAAAACTTTTGCTTTTCATGTTACTGAGAAACCAGAAAGTGCAAACACATCTGTCCTGAAGTCTGTCACATAATGGAAACTTACTGAATGTTACAAAGCGCTGACAACCGAGACTCCTTCCATAAATGTTACATAAACAACTTCTTGAAATCTACAATTCTACATTTTTCCATGTAAAATAACAATCTGTTTATTATTAGATTTAGATCGTGTGGAGCGTCTGCCATACAAGTCCCTGTGAACGAGCTGTTACTATAGAAAAATAACATATTAGAACAAGTGCATTAATCCATTACAGAAAATTAATCCACACTTCTTATAATAAATACATTCTTACTAATATCTTACTCATGACTGCAGAAGAAAGAACAATGTTGGACATTTCAGTACATACAGTACAGTGCAAAAATTTTAGGCACATGCAAAGAAATGCTGTAGAGCAAAGATGCCTTCAAAATAATGAAATTAAATGTTTCTACATTTTAAAAAAATACCGTAAAGAGCAGTAAACTGTAGTAAATGAAGCCAATATTTGGTGTGACAAAAAAATAAAAATTGTAGTCTCTGGTACAATTAGTGCAGTTTTATAAGGAAATGAGCTGGTAAGTTTTATTGAGCATCTTGCAGAACCAGACACAGTTCTTCTGGAGACTTTGACTTTCGCACTCGCTTCTTATTTTTGCAGCAAAACCCAGCAGCCTTCATTGTGTTTTTTGTCTGAAAAGTGTCTCTTGTGTAATATGCTGCTTTCTTTAATGATATACAAACATTTTTCTGTAACATTTAATTTTGTGCTAGAAAACTAATGTTTGGGAATCTAAAATGTTTTTTGTGCTGATTTGATCATGTGGAAGTCATAACAAAGTCATCTATAACAAAGTTTGTACTAAAAAAACATAGGTGCCTAAAACTTTTGCACAGTACTGTATTTCCTCCCTATTTTTTCCTGGCTGGTTTAAGTTGAGCAGAACTGTATTGGAATTAGATGACATGCACTTATACCTTGTATGAATCAGAATTAATGAGCTACCTTTTCACTTCAGTCTTACTCTTCCCATTTGTAGCTACTTTGCACTGTTATCGAAACTTTATCTAGCTGGCAGTCTGGCATTTTGTGTACACCATTTTAGAGCAGCCGTGAATGCATGGTCATGGTGAGTGGTTCTAATAACAACTGCAACAGAAACAGATTGGATGGACTTTGATGCAATAACTGTAATCTTCAATATTCTCCTAGACGTCCCCACCCTGTGTGGCTGGATAATTAATTAGCCTGAACCAACCACAGAGCCATCAGTGTGAACAGCAGGCAGTTCTATTTGAATGCAATTAAGTGCTAACTATGACACCATGTACCATGTTAACCAAGTGGCTTACAACAGCATCAGTCAAGTGCACAGAAAGTTTCCACATGAACAGCCCACTCATGTGCAAAATTGCAACATAATTTTCTTTCTCAATATGGACGACAGTGTTAAGTGTAATTATTGGTGTAATTTTAGCCATCTGATGGAAATATGGATGTCGCATTTCCAGTGTCATCCTGCTTTTACTTTGTTTGTATAAAAGAGTTAAATCATTAGCCTCAGTCAGTAGCTACTGTATGCTCAGTGTCAATATTTCCTAGTTGCTTAGCAACCGTATTTTCATGACTTCGACCACTTGAAAGTGTTCAGTGTTTGCTGTCCCGCACTGAATGCACAACCATTTAGACACAACATTTACTATAACTAACGTTTGATATCTGCACTGCATGTAATTCAGCCTTCCAGAATTCATCTATCTTGCTTATTTCTTTTTCTTTCTTTTTTTTCCTACTGCAGTCTGATAGAACAAACAATCAGAGGAACAACACTGGAAGATTAGAAGCAAGGGGGAAAAAAGCAATAGCATAACGCTTTCTCATGCATATGGACCCCTGCAAGTTCACATTCAATTCACATCACTTTAACTGAATCCATACCAGATCTCCAGTTGTTACAGCACACACGTACAGTGCATTACCATGCAGCACACACCTCTCGCTCTCACTAACGATCCTATCTGAGCAGGCTGCGTGTGTGCAGTAAGCCAGACAGATATTGCAGTAGGTGCATTAAAAGCAAACTTCTCTGATGATGAGGATGATGATTCAGACGTATCTCAGAGAGGCTTTCTCTACCTGAGCTTGAGAAGCGCGATGAGGCCACTATCCCGCTAGTGAAGCTGAAAATGCGTGTGGGGGGGGGGGGGTGGAGGCAGAGGGAAAGCCGTCATCATCACCCTGCTCTTTGAAGGCAAAAAGGACTCTTTGTGTGTGGGTTTGCGAGATGGGGCATTTTTCCTAATTACACATCTCAGGTGATTATATGAGTCCTGTCTGGTTTCTATCACCTCTCTGCGCTCCTCCAAAGAAAAAAGGATATAGAGTACATTAGGAAGCCTAAATTGGGACAAGTGGCTACTTTGCAATAACAGACAGGAAGACAGGTTACAGGGTTTTTGTGATAGTGTACTGCCAGGAAAAAGGGGTAGTGGAACAAGACAAGAGTTGGTTTTTTTCCCCATATACTGTAGCAAACGAGAGCTAGCTAGAAGTAGATGGCATTCATTTTATGCCATGTTGTTATAATTAGCTATACATTATACTGCAGAATGATGTGGTTGCACAAGCAATATACGTTGTATAATATTGCTGCATTCGATTTACATCGAAAGTGAGAGGTCGTAACTCTGAATTATGTCATTTTTGAGTTACAAAGTGGGGGAAAAAAACAAATGGTGAATGCCTCCATGTTCGTCTTTTAACTAGCCAGCAAACTACAATGAGTGATATTCATTATACCCTCTTCAAAACTGCGAATTGTATAGTCTGTTATAGCTGTAACCAGCAAATATGTCTCTATGTTGATTGATCTAAAGCAAACACTAGTACATACAGTACTGGGCAAAAGTTTTAGGCACCCTATTTTTTTTTAGTACAAACTTTGTTATAGATTTTTTATTTTATGACTTTTACATTATCAAGTCAGTACAAAAAACATTTTAGATTCCCAAACATTAGTTTTCTAGCACAAAATTAAATGTTACAGTAAAATGATTGTATGTCATTAAAGAAAGCAGCATATTACACAAGAGACCACTTTTCAGACAAAAAACACAATGAAGGCTGCTGGGTTTTGCTGCAAAAATAAGAAGCGAGTGCGAAAGTCAAAGTCTCCAGAAGAACTGTGTCTGGTTCTGCAAGATGCTCAATAAAACTTACCATCTCATTTCCTTATAAAACTGCACAAATTGTACCGGAGACTACTATTTTTATTTTTACTTTTATTTTTTGTCACACCAAATATTGACTTTGGTTCATTTACTACTGTTTACTGCTCTTTACGGTATTTTTTTAAAATGTAGAAACATTTAATTTCATTATTTTCAAGGCATCTTTGCTCTACAGCATTTCAGCGCAGCTATGTTGATTTGACGTCACTTGCTGAACTCGCAGTTATTGATTTACCGAGTAGGAATTCCGTGTTGAGGGCGCGGTTTTTTTTCTTCTCCTTAGTCAGAGGTCATAAATTACAAATTATGATCTTTAGTCAAATGCAGCATATGTACTGTATATGTTTATGTGTATTGGATTTTTTTTTCATTTGCATTGAAAATCATTTGCATTTATGTTCACTGATATTTAGCTAAATTTGACATTTTTACTATGCCCTCCTAAATGGCATATTTCTACAGGGTATAACATAACAGCATCTTAAAGCTTAATACTGCAATGTACTCAAAGTAGAATGTAGAATGGTATTTGACATTCAGTAACAGAAAAAGAATGACTCGATATACTTAAGTGTCAGTTGTAATATGACTTCTAAGACACATGCGGTACAATTGTTTTTATTCAATTAGAAAAAATGAATAGATTTACAGTATGTGGGATTATAAACAGGCAAATGTGCAGTGAAATCCGTTCTGACAGCAATAATGTATCTCTATCTGTATATGTATATGTGTAGAAGCTATAGACTTATTTTTTTTATTTTTTGTTATAATGTTATTCATTCATCTTAACTGCTTCATCCTGGTCAGGGTCATGGTGGTTCCAGAACGTATCCTGAGAACACCGAGCATGAGGCAGGAATACACCCTGAATGGGACACCAGTCTATCACAGAACACCAAACTTACACACTCCCATTGCTGGGCAATGCTCTGAATATTATTTGACTTATTTCTAAATCTACTTTATAAAATTGCTTCATCCATCCATTTTCCTAACCACTTATCCTACACAGGGTCGTGGGGAGCCTGGAGCCTATCCCAAGGGACTCTGGGCACAAGGCACTCTGGATGGGGTGCCAACCCATCACAGGGCACAATCACACACACATTCACATATTACATGCCAATCAGCCTACAACACATGTCTTTTGGACTGGGGGAGGAAACTGGAGTACCTGCAGGAAACATGTAAACTCTGTGCTCAGGGCAGAGGCAGGATTTGAATCCTCAACCCCGGATGTGTGAGGCAAATGTGCTAACCACTAAGCCACCGTGCCCCCCTAAATTGCTTCAGTAATCCCAATTCAGCATAAAGGATTCAGTACTGCCTGAAACAAGTTTCTTCTGCTATTGTCACATGCGCAGGAAAACCTCTGCTGTTACATAATCACTGCGTTTAACAGGACTTCGGTGAAGGTTTGATAAAGAACCACATTCACATTCAACTATCCTGTCATAGAAGCCAGCTAGGTTGACATATTGTGAGCACAGCACTCATGCAGACACACACACACACACACACACACACACACACACACACACACACACACACACACACACACACACACACACAGATACACACATATGCAGATTAATGAACGATCGGCCTGTAAATCAAGGAGTTGGCTGCAGGGTTTTTTTCCAGACGTTGTTTGGGAGAGTCGGACAAGCGAGCCCACAGAATGAGTCACGAAGTGGGAGAGTGGTTATTTTTACCACATGCACACGCACACACATACACATACAAAAAAAAAAAAAAAGCCACGCTTCACCCAAGCCACTGTGCAACTGGCTCACCAGAGACGGATTTGTAATGGCCGTTATGAGGCAACACCTCCATTAGAGTCCAGTGCAGGCCCTCAAGCATGATGACTCAGCAAAAACACAGTGCTAATTATTCATTAAAGCCAAATGTCTCTACAGAACATGGCAGCGCAAGCCTCCAAACACACGCTAGAACATATTCCCCCATAGCACAAGTAGGTATGGTGCTGCAAATGGTATTTTAACAAGATGAGTAATTTTTGTTATTCTTACATAAATGGGAGAAGTTGGATAAAAATGGCAAATTATTGCGTATAATTATGCCAATGCCTCTAGCCTTCTCTCTGAGCACGAGGAGCGAGAGAGCGTGAGTTAGATAGATAGATAGGTGGAGAGAGAGAGAGATCCTGTCTTAGCTGGTGGTAATTAAAGCATGTTCTTCTCGGTGGGATGCAGTAGAGGTCTAGCTGATTGCTCCGTGCCATCGCCATTTCTAAATGTGCTGTGAATGAGACAGACAGTAGAGAGAGAGAGAGAGAGAGCAGGGAGCAGCAAGCTGATTAAAATCATATTTCCTCTCCGTCTTGGCCCAATCTGCCCTGATTTGCCTTGCTGATTAGCACTCACTCACGGCAAACCAGGAGATCTAATCAAGAGCAGGAAACTGGCCACTACTGTACATTCCAGTGGATGGGTTTATTCAAACAAATTGTTTAATATGTTTTTAATGTCCAAGAAACTACTACAATAGCGTAAAAATCAGTCCGTACAGGATTTCACTGAGTTTTTTTCTGACTGTTGCAAAAATGATTGATTTTGCTTTGGCTTTTTTTCAAATTTTTGATGCAACTTGCAGAGTTTTTTGTGCTTTTTTTGCGGAAAACTACTTGAATTGGCAAAATTGCAATTGCACGAAATGGTTTTGCATGGTCATCCACAGTGATGTTGGTAAATTAGACCTTTTAACTGTACTCATGTTCGACACACGTGAATCAAAGAGGGCTTTGACTGAATGCTCATTGTGGTGACGTCACATGGCACATTGTGATGATGTCACATGAGGTGTCTTGGCCCAAATCTGTGGGAAATCTGCTGTAATCTTGAAATATTGCAAACTCCTGTGAATATTGCGTAGTTTCTTTGATATTGCATTAATTTCTCTGATTGCAAAATCTCAAAATCCTGGAGGGACTGAAGAACATGTATGTCTACACCTTTACCACTTAATTAAAAATGCCTAAATCTGTGAATATACATGGTATTCAACC
Source organism: Cranoglanis bouderius (assembly GCA_023630585.1). Classification (NCBI taxonomy): domain Eukaryota; kingdom Metazoa; phylum Chordata; class Actinopteri; order Siluriformes; family Cranoglanididae; genus Cranoglanis; species Cranoglanis bouderius. The sequence continues at coordinate 11,782,403 of CM042547.1, forward strand.
TGAAAACACCCCCTTCAGTCATTCAGTAGAGCTAACTGCTTATAAGTGGCAATGGTAGCTCAGTGGTTAAGATGTTGAACTACTGATCAGAAGGTTGTGAGTTCAAACCCCAACACTGCCATGCTGCCACTGTGGGCCCTTAACCCTCAACTGCTCAGTTGTGTAAATGACATCAATGTAAGTTGCTCTGGATAAGGGTGTCTGCCAAATGCTGTAAACGTAAATAAGAAAGCTAATATTTGACATTCGTGGGATTTTAGTTTCTGATTCTCTATTTATTTTTGTCATATTATTAGTGATTTATTGAATATTAGGCAAATGTATATATATATATATATATATATATATATATATATATATATATATATATATATATATATATATATATATATATATATATATATATATATATATATATACCATATGCCATATATCATTGACCCTAACAAATATAACGAGTGGGATTTTAGTATCAGACTCGGTATCAATTTGCTTTGTCATATACTCAGAAATTTATTTAACATTTGCCCAGCCTGTTTAAATATAGCTAGCTTAACATGCAGGTATTGTGGCTAAAAGTTGGCAGGTACCATTTCATTCTCTAATCATTTGAATACTGGACATAAGGATATCAACCAGTGACCCTATTTTTGCCATAAAGCCTTTGTAATTCTTCTTTTTTAAGTTATTATTTTCAACATCTAATAAACAACATTTAGCCATTCAGAAATGTGTTAACCCTTCTCAGGCAGCAATATCATGTTTTACAAGATTTACTTATAAGTAAGTAAGTACGTAAGTAAGTACGTAAGTAAGTATGATTGAAAGTAACAGGGTTGGATTTTTTAATGTATAGTTATAGTAGAATGGGACAGGCCAAAATGTTGTTTTTAGTGCTATAGGTTTTATTCATGTTTTAAGGTTACATTTACCTGAAACATGCACCTAAGTGCCTAAAATGTTTTTTAACTTTACATACATATTTGTAACTGTAATATCAACAGAACACAAATGACACCTCAGTCGTTGAATCACCCAAATGAGCTCACCACAAGTCAGCTGTAAATGGAAAAATGTAACTTTAGCACTCTGGTACAACAATCTGTACGAACAGAATTAGCCATCTTGTGTTAAGGGGTGAAAGGGAGAAGACAGCTGCGTCTGTACTTTTGTATTTTTGCATTTGTACTCAAAAATATAGAAAATAGCTGCTTGATCAAGGTGTACACAGCAAGTCAATCATTTACAGACACACACATGCGCACACACACAGCCTGTGGAGAGCAGGCTTGGTGAACCCCTCAGGCTGCTATGGTGCAGCGAATGTGCGGTAATTGGCAGGTGTGGTGTGAAAGGAGGCAGACAGGCAGAGCTGCAAGGTGGCCTGCACTGTGAATATGCTACAAGCTTCATATAAGGTTCATCGTGATATTTTCACCTCTGTCACCTGACATCACATGGTCTT
>CM042547.1:11788867-11861367 GCA_023630585.1 Cranoglanis bouderius
GCAAAATATACATATACTGTATCCAAGCCACTGGATATCCAAAGCGGACCTTGTATATTCCAGCATCAGTAAAAATACAGACAGCTGAGTACTTTTAATACCATTCGATGTGATTCACTCAATATGGCAAGTACCATAGGTGCAGCCTATAAATAATCTTTCTACATTTATAACATATGAATCTCCCAATTAGTATTGATAAATATCCCTGCACTCTTAATGACATCAGGCACAATAATGAGAATGAATGGATTAGTTTTCCTCAAGGGTGGGAAAGATATTTTATCAGGCCTTTGCTCCTCACTTCAGAAGCTATAGTGCCACTCTTGGCACACTTTACAAGCCTTTCTAATGGCAGCATCTCCATCATTAAGAAGTGTTTAACACCCATGGACCTGTAAAAGGAGCTGTAAAAAAGGTTTATTTTTATATTGTCTTGTTACTCTAAGATGTGTACAGTTAAAATGACAACAGCAAGGACAGTATGGTATATAGTACAGTATATGGTGTAAGAGGCCACTGAATAGCCGTTCCCTCGTTCTCTTTGTCACGTCTCTTCACGTAATCCACACTTTCTCACTAATGCCACCGACATGAGCTGCCTCAGCAGGTTGGTTCAGTGTAATGCATGGGACACCAGTCTGGATCCGACACAGATACGAGGCAAGGATCATTTTGGGGGTGAGAGATAAAATGCTAGAATGAACATATTATTATTGACGACCAGCTGCCATACCAATGAGTGCATTGCGTGCTCTTGAGGCATTCGATATTTTCATATGTAAGACCAAGATCTTCAATTGGTACTTTGCCAATCAGAGGCAGAGATATATTAGTTTGGCTAAAAATAGAAAGTGGAGCACTTGCTGAAGGCTCCGAAGGTGCTGCATGGTGGTGTGCTCTATGCAGTGTGTGGTGATAGGAGAAGGAGGATTAGGGTAACATTTCTGAGTGACCGCACATTCGAGCAGGTCAGAGAATCCAAAACTGGCAGCATTTCAGTGTTGCTTTTAGTTGGCTGGTGGTCTAAATAGAGCAGCCAGAGAGTGAAGTATGAAATATGAAATATGCAGCCTAGTGAGTCACCAACCGGGAGGTCACTGACAGCTCCGTAAATTTGCAATGAAGGCTGATGTGCCTTGGCTCAAGTGCTGAGTGTGTGAGTGGGTATGCTCGTGTGTGTCTGAGTGAGAGAGTGCAAGTGTGTGCCAGCTTTTAAAATTAATTCCTTCCTCCTCTTGTCTACAGCTGTCCCACACCAGGGTGTGACGGGAGTGGACACGTGAGGGGCAAATACGCCAGGCACAGGAGGTAAGAGTCATAGCATCGCAAGAAACATTGTGAAAGAGTGAAAGGATTACTGAGTTCTGGTAGAAAGCCAGTATTTATTAGACACAGACTTTATGTGTCTCTGTCAACATGTCACAAAATTCACATTTTGACTTTTGATAAACAGTTGACTAAGGAGAACATAGATACTATGAACTCACAAAATAGGCTTTTCAGCATGGAAACAATGTATGGAAACAGTCTGTTTAGAAGTAGGTTTGGAGAAGAATCTGGGCTCAGCCCAAGATGACTAACAGTCCGGCTAAGCTGTTACAGTCCTAAGACTTTGATTCCGTGTAACTCTCTATTTTGTACTTGAAATCTGAAAGATATTGTGAAAGAAATACTATATGATTATGGCCAAACCCCGAAAACGGTTAACTTCAGTGTGTCCTTTTTTAAGGTGTAGGTTTTTTAACTTGTTCGAATTTATTCAGTCAGTGTTTGTCAGTATTATAATCGTATGCCTTTGTGGTGTGGTGCAGCCTTTAGGTCTGAGAGAAAACAAGTGTGTCTACTGACATGAGGATGACAAAAGTATTTTCATCTGAGTAAAATATCTGTGTTTTACATCATTGAATTATATTGAATAAGTCCTAAACAATGAAAGCATAAGCCTGAAAATGGCTGTTAGGATCAATGATGAATATTACTGACTAGTGTTACTTATGTGAAAAGGCAAGAGATGAAATATACTCTGGCTCCACAGAAATTTTACTTTATGGATATTCAAAAAAAAAAAAAAAAAAAGGTTTAAAATGTGCTTCATGTGGTAAAATCTAAATTACTAGAATTTATTCAAGTCAACATAACTGGATCCTAAATACATTAGGTTACATCAACAATATTAAATGTAGGGGTTAGATCAGGTAGAAACAGCATCATAAGGTAACATTTGCAACTTACTACTTTTTAATAGTGTACCATGTTTTTTCATAGTGCTCATTTTTGTCACTGGTGGCCACCCTCTTCTGAGGCAGTGCCCCAGCCTGGCCCCCCATTGAAAATGCTCTAGACACATCCCTGGTTTTAAAGTCATTTTGCATATTACACATGCGCATATACAGTTGTTATGTGATGCGTAATCACACAATCGTTCCCTCACCAGCCTCACTTTGTTCTCTGTGTTGATGTTAATAAGACAACATTAAATTCGGCAAACAGTCCTCAGTCCTGAAGTCTTTCATATGCTGAAAACTTAAAGTCCCTGTGAAGTGCCTTGAAACGTGCAGTGTTATTCAGTGTTGATGTAATTTCCACTGAAACAGGAAGTCAGAGCTGGACATACTGGGTGGCTCCTCCCCCTTTTTATATAGCCAATAGTGTTTAGCTTACCTCAGAGCCCGGGCTGAGCCATAGTTGACAGTTAGTACCATGGACACGAGCCCCAGCAATAACGATGCATTGGATTCATTTATGGAGGATTTTTCTCCACGTCCTTCACCCATTCCAGCGGACCTCTCAGAATCAGCCAAAGACACATTAATGACCCATGCTTGCTGATACAATTTCTCTTGCTCAACCACGGCAACTCTGGCAAGGTGGTTTTTATAATGTTGGGGTGGGACACTTCAGATTCTAGAGAGCTTTTGATTAGACAGAAAATCTGATGGGAAGCTGAAATGCAGAATGATGTCATCAAAATTGTTGATTCCTATTGGTGGTAGAGAGAGACTGTAAATTTGGAATGTATATATCTTCTAAATGCTAATTTTGTCATTGTTTTGGAACTCCCTAGCTTATAGATAACCTTAAGGCTAACATATCCATACTAAAAGCCACGAAACTTCCATGGGGACTTTAAAGTTATAGCTTTACCTCGAACTGTTACAAAATGTTTGTCTTATTAACTTCAAACAAGAGAATAAAGAAAGAATGCCTGTTTATAAGTGGAACCAGGAACCAATGTTAAATGTAACTTTAAATGTTTAAATGTATAAAAGTGTGATGTGTTGTTCGTTAATTTACAACATTTGAATTGATGTTATGTAAGAGGAATAACACACATAGGACTGTGGTACCACACCACCCCAGCATGTATTCTTTTCCTATACCAGCACAGCATGAAGTGTGTTATTCCTTACTTAGTCATCAGAACTGGATGGTTGGGTAAGTGGATATGAAATACTTTTTTGTCAGTGTTCTTAAAGTGATCCTACTTTATTACTCCATTATGTTGTTTAAAAAGTATAGAAGTGACTAGTCAGTATGTTGCTTTTGGTTGTAACTTAAAAACAGCTGAATAAAACTCATTTTACTTTCATGCCACATTTTCCCCAACAAATCCTACTCTAATTAAAGTAGCACTTGACATATCTGAACAACTGTAATTTTGCTTTTATCTATTTAAAATTTTTTGCAGATGTTATAGTCAAACACTTTAATGTTTTTGTTCTAAAATTCCAATGTAGTGCTGCATTTTCAGAATAAATTCCTGTGGGAATTCAAAAGAATTTCTCTAATTATTTTTGAGCCAAGCTAGAAATTGGAGGTGGGACTACAGCAATCACTGCACATTAATTTATAATAATTTGCCTTATTGACTTGAGCTCTTGAGCCAATGGTGAAAAGCCACCATCCAATTAGCCTGTTAGCCTGCTACATTCCTTGAAAATGCGCGCTCCGTATGAAGCAACACTGCCTTGCCGTTCTGTGAAAATGGGAGCTGTAGATAAATAAAAGTGATGTTAAAGCATAAAAGCGTGGTATTGTCTGGCTAACCGCTATGCTCGGATGCTCTCACACGCCTCTTATTAGCATGTTTCAGGAACATGTGTGAGTCTGGCACCATTAATATGCTAATCAGCTTGAAGAGGGCTCTTGCAGGAAGTGTGCTGGTTGTTTCAGCTTGTTTTTCTTTTATTACTCGACTTTGCGTACTTAAGTGTGCTTAAATAAACAGGGACTCAGACACACTGCTAGACCATGACCCACGAGTTTTACCAGAGCAAGGGAAGACTCTTTGAAATTTCTTCTTTGTAGGAAAAGATTTCCGTTCGCCTACTCAAAGGAATTCATTTATTGGCATATTTTGATATAAGAATGAAGAATCTACTTAATCATCACGATCATGATCCCCTTAGGGGGCTCGGTGGCTTAGTGGTTAGCATGTTTGCCTTGCACCTTCAGGGTTGGGGTTTCAAATCCTGCCTCCACCCTGTGTGCATGGAGTTTGCATTTTCTCCCCATGCTTCAGGGGTTTTCTCCAGGTACTCTGGTTTCCTCCCCAGTTCCAAGACATGAGTTGTAGGCTGATTGGCTTTTGGAATATTGGTGTGTATTGGTGTGGAATAGTGTGTGCGATGGGTTGGCACCCCACTGAGGGTGTCCCCCGCCTTGTGCTGTGATAGGCTCCAGTCTCCCCCACGACCCCGTGTAGGATAAGCGACACAGAAAATGGATGGACAATGAGCCCCCTAGTGTCCGATGAGGGCTTGTGCTGAATAATGAAGGTCCAATTGCTTGACGACTGTTGCCTCTTTTTCAGTCAGGGACATTTTACACCATGTGATGCTGTTTACTCCAGTGAGAGAATAAGGAGGAGAGGGGGGAAAAAAGACGAGACTGATGGCTATGATTCTGATGTCAACCTAGCAGCGGGACCCCGTGAACTGCAAGTCATAATTGCATTTCTGCAACAGACAAATGACAACTCCAGTAGACCTCTCACTCAAGAGGGGAACCGCTGTGTGTGCGTGTGTGCGTGTGTGTGTGTGTGTGTGTGTTCATACCTGCATGTGTGTGATGAATTAACAGCAGTAGGAGGGAAGGGAGTGCTGGTGTTTCTAGAGGCCAGGCCCATACTTCAGGGGCATCACAGGGATGCTGTGGCGCGGCTGTAATGAGGACACTGTATCACCTGTGAAGAGTGTGCTGCATCTGCTTTGCCCTAGCCAGCCATTACGGAACCATGATGACAAAGCAATTGCTTTTTCTTGGCCTTGCTTTCTGTACATGAGGTTAGATCATGGCAAAGGTTCTCTCCCCTCTGGTGGAAGGCTAATGTATAATGTATTATGAACATATAATCTATAGGGCTGCATTAATCCATCTAAAAGCCTTTCAGAGCCAGACATTTTCTAGCCATGCTGAATGTTCACACACACGTATCTGAGGTCTTCTGCTTCTCTAGGCTGCTAAGAATTTTAACTAAATTTGTAATTATCTGATTCCAGACAAACAGACAGATACATAGAGACTAAAACATCATAGATACTGACCCATTATACCTGTCCACTATGCATCGTCTGCATAGCCGCTGAAATATTACTGCATTATTGCACATTAGTAATCCGAAGGGGATTGAGCAGGGATAATAGTGGAAGGAGGCAGTGAGGAAAATTGCAAGTTGCTTTCATACAGTGATTTGAGCTTGTATTCATTTCCTGCATAGCCTACGCGAGGAAGGCTGCTATAAAAATAGCTCAACACAAAATAGTCCGAAATCACACCTGCCTTCAAAAACGTGATTTTTTTACATGCTCAACTCAACAATAATTTTGGTTCTTTCTAAAAAAAAATAAAATAAATGCTTGCAACAAGCAAAGCTATATGTCAAGAGAACAAGCTTAATAATGGTTTTATTGTAATATCATAATCATTTAAATGAAGTCATTTTGTTGATATTCAAGATATTTTCATCATTTGCAGAGATATCTTTTTTGTAGTTTGGGTACATAGATTGGTATTTGGGTACATAGATTGGTATTTGGGTGGGGGGAAAATACAGAATTTCTCAGTACTGCATAATGTATGAGTTGTGAGTTCACAAAATAGGATCATGTGCAATAAACTAATGACTGGATGATAAAGTCATGGTAACCAGCTACTGAAACAAGCTAGAAATTTAACTCATATTAGTGATGAACAAACTCTTGCTACTGTTAAGTAAATATCTAAGAATAAGATGAGGCAAATCAGATACTAAAACCCCACTACTGTCTACCTGTAACAAATATGTTCAGGTTGGTGGGGGTGATGTAATGGTGTGGGGAATGTTTTCTTGCCAAACACTGCGCCCTTTAATACCAACCGAGCACTGTTTTAATGCCACAGCGTATCTGAGTATTTTTATTGACCATACAGGTGCATCTCAATAAATTAGAATGTCATGGAAAAGTTCGTTTATTTCAGTAATTCAACTCAAATTGTGAAACTTGTGTATTAAATAAATTCAATGACACAGACTGAAGTAGTTTAAGTCTTTGGTTCTTTTAACTGTGATGATTTTGGCTCACATTTAACAAAAACCCACCAATTCACTATCTCAACAAATTAGAATATGGTGACATGCCAATCAACTAATCAACTCAAAACACTTGCAAAGGTTTCCTGAGCCTTCAAAATGGTCTCTCAGTTTGGTTCACTAGGTAAATCACAAACATTCATTGCCAAAGAAGCTGGCTGTTCACAGAGTGCTGTATCCAAGCATGTTAACAGAAAGTTGAGAGGAAGGAAAAATTGTGGAAGAAAAAGATGCACAACCAACCGAGAGAACCGCAGCCTTATGAGGATTGTCAAGCAAAATCGATTCAAGAATTTGAATGAACTTCACATGGAATGGACTGGGGTCAAGGCATCAAGAGCCACCACACACAGACGTGTCAAGGAATTTGGCTACAGTTGTCGTATTCCTCTTGTTAAGCCACACCTGAACCACAGACAATGTCAGAGGCATCTTACCTGGGCTAAGGAGAAGAAGAACTGGACTGTTAACCAGTGGTCCAACATCCTCTTTTCAGATGGGAGCAAGTTTTGTATTTCATTTGGAAACCAAGGTCCTAGAGTCTGGAGGAAGGGTGGAGAAGCTCATAGCCCAAGTTGCTTGAAGTCCAGTGTTCAGTTTCCACAGTCTGTGATGATTTGGGGTGCAATGTCATCTGCTGGTGTTGGTCCATTGTGTTTTTTGAAAACCAAAGTCACTGCACCCGTTTACCAAGAAATTTTGGAGCACTTCATGCTTCCTTCAGCTGACCAGCATTTTGAAGATGCTGATTTCATTTTCCAGCAGGATTTGGCACCTGCCCACACTGCCAAAAGCACCAAAAGTTGGTTAAATGACCATGGTGTTGGTGTGCTTGACTGGCCAGCAAACTCACCAGACCTGAACCCCATAGAGAATCTATGGGGTATTGTCAAGAGGAAAATGAGAAACAAGAGACCAAAAAATGCAGATGAGCTGAAGGCCACTGTCAAAGAAACCTGGGCTTCCATACCACCTCAGCAGTGCCACAAACTGATCACCTCCATGCCATGCCGAATTGAGGCAGCAATTAAAGCAAAAGGAGCCCCTACCAAGTATTGAGTACATGTACAGTAAATGAACATACTTTCCATAAGGCCAACAATTCACTAAAAATGTTTTTTTTATTGGTCTTATGAAGTATTCTAATTTGTTGAGATAGTGAATTGGTGGGTTTTTGATAAATGTGAGCCAAAATCATCACAATTAAAAGAACCAAAGACTTAAACTACTTCAGTCTGTGTCATTGAATTTATTTAATACACGAGTTTCACAATTTGAGTTGAATTACTGAAATAAATGAACTTTTCCACAACATTCTAATTTATTGAGATGCACCTGTATGTTATGTTATGGCCATATGGCCATATTGTTATGGCCACAATTTTCCCATCTTATAATGGTTATTTCCAGCATGATAATGCGCCAAGAACAAGTCATCACAAACTGTTTCCATGAACATGACAATGAGTTCAGTGTACTTCACTGGCCTTCCCAGTCACCAGATCTGAATCTGATAGATCACCTTTGGGATGTGGTAGAACGGGAGATTTGCAGCATGAATGTGCAGCTGACAAATCTGCAGCAATTATGTAAAGCAATCATGTCAGCATGGACCAGAATCTCAGAGGAATGTTTCCAAAACCATGCACTGAAAACCCTAACAAGTTGACTGTACTCAATTGATTGAGTAAACTTGTTCTCTCAATTTAATTGAGTAATGGGGTCTCCCCAAATTTGTATATTTAAGTTCACTTAACTTGGTGTTCATGTAGACTGTACTTAAATTAAGGTCATTTAACTTGGTGTTCATATAGTGTACTTTGTTTATTAGCCACTAGTCCACCTGGGAAACTGTGTGCTTAGATAATTAACTTCACTTAACTTGGTGTTCTCCATACATGAAGGAAATGAACACTTTTGATCAAAAAGTAACTTAATTTACAAAACGTCCTGTATATGATTGCCATTTCTTTATAAACACACATGGCGTCGTCTCTGCTACTCATGATGAACGCTTGAATTACACTACACTGGTATACCGGTGTAGATGAGATGACGAGATGAAGACGTTCACCTTTTACAATTATCTACCAATCAGTGCATTAGTTTTCTTGTTGCCAGGTGGAACTCCTTGTATGGCCAATCACATCAAAGAAAGGCCAGAGTGAGCTATTTTAATAAATCATGATTTTGAGTTCATAACACTTGAAATCTTAAGCTTATGTATTTTGGAGGTTAATAAGGTAAATAAACGTAGATTTCTTATTCATGGGTCCAAAACACAACATTTTAAGTAATGTTTAGTCATGATTACTTGATTGTAGGGTTTACAGTGTGTGGAATCCATCCAAGATTTGAGGCTGTTCTGAGTATCAGTATAGTGTTCCTTATAAAGTGGGTGGTGAGGGTTTATTATTTTACATGTTCAGGAGGATGTTAAAGACTCACGTTCACTTGAACATTTAGAATGTTACTTTTGGTCGAATTGTGTTTTTTTAAGTAACTTCGTTGGCGAGTTGTTAGTGAGAAAATGTGAGTTGTTAGTTTTATTCCCTGTTCTCCCTTTCTCTTCAGACCCTCACACTCACTGCAGCTCTTTCTATTTCTCTTCCCCTCTCTTCTCAATTCATTCGAGCTCATTATCTTTGTACCTCCTCACTCTTTCATCCTTCTACAACCCTTTTATTCTTCCTTCCCTTGTTCTCTCTCTCTCTCTCTCTCTCTCTCTCTCTCTCTCTCTCTCTCTCTCTCTCTCTCTCTCTCTCTCTCTCTCTCCCTCCCTCCCTCTCTTTCTGATGGATGATGACTCACATGAACCAGAGCTGGATAATTCAGAGCGTGACAGGTAGCACTCACTAAAAGGATTGTCACTGAGCCAAAAGCTAGTGGCAAGGTCCGGCGAGTGATGGAGTTATGTTCCTTTCTCACTCTTCCTCTCTCTCTCTTTCTACCTGTGTCTCTCTTTGCCGATGTTCTTGACAGAAGGAGGTACGTGCTCCACACAAATGCTCTCCTCCTATATGATGACTAATGGTTGCTGGGTTTTTAGGCATCATGGCTCTTTTTTGTTTGTCTTGATTGTCTTTCTTTATAGCACTGGAATTTGAGGGAAGTGATATAGACTAATAAATATAGACTAATATATATACACTGATAATATATACTGATATAGACTAATAAAGTCCATTAAAGCTTTTGAAGCACTTTTTTTTAGTAGCTGTGACCAAAATGAGTACCGGAAACCCAGGACCAGGGTGGGCCATGAATAAAGCTCTGAATGATGGACAGATATAGATATAGATATATGCGTCTAATTTACAGCATCAAGCTGTAATTTGCATCTTTCCCTGTCGCAGGGAGAGGAGCGTGCTTGTGCGGTAGTTCATCTCTAACCAACAGCACGCCAGCAGATGGGCTCTGGACTGTGTGGGAGGCATATGCCATCCTTTCCTCCTTTCTCTTGCTCTCTCTCTCTCCCTCTTTCTCAGCCTTGAAGATGGAGACTGTGCGGTCTGTTGGCTTTGCCGCTTGTCAAGTCACTCTAAATTGCCATTGCTATACATGCAGAGGGCTTGTGAGGGCTTGTTTGTTATCTCTGACTGGTATGTAATTTGCCCAAACTGTTTATTCAGCTGAGAGGCTCAGCCAGATGTCACTTTTATTTGGAGGATTTTCATATTTAGTGCATACAATGCGTATACAGTATGAACATACATGTGTATAATCACTTGCTGTATAAATTGCAACAGCCCCATGTTCGCTTGACCCCCTCTCATCCACCCACCTTCCGTCTTCCCCTCATCTCTATTTTCATTCTAATCTACCTGAGAAGATTGTGAACAGATGGGCAGGCTTTGGATCGCACTGAGAAGTTTCAGGAGACTTCATTCTCGACGAAATGCTTATGCACAATGTGACAATCTCCTCCTGCATGTTCATACTCGGTTGATTGAAGCTGAGAGAAGAAGGCCGAGCCTGCGAGACAGACTGAAATGCTCAGCGCCGGCGCCTCTTTTGTTCTCTTGCTGGAACGGCTGCAGAGGATGGGAGGGATGCCTGTCAGACTCGCGATCACCGCTCTCTCTCTCTCTCTCTCTCTCTCTCTCTCTCTCCCTCCCTCTCTCTCTCTCTCTTTCTCTCTCTCTCCCTATAGCACACTCTCTTTCTCTCACTCTGTCTGTCTGCTCGAATGGCAAATCCCACTCCGGAGGGGGCAGATCACCATGGCGACGGTGCCTTGGCACGCATGCCTGTGGATGCTGCAGTGTTGAGACATTGAGACTATGCGCTCCTATAGCAACTCGTGCTGGGAGAGGCAGCGGCAGGCCCCCTGCACCGAACTCCCGGCTGCATGGGAGCCTGATTTGAGGATGTATGCAGTGCCATTGTGATAAGCGAGAGACTCAGACTTTGAGAAAGCTCTTGGCGCTCAGACCAATTAAAGTTGATGAAAAAGAAGATTTTTTTTACTTGCCATTGTACTACAACCTTTTTTTTTCTTCTCACCTCTTTGGATTTAGCAAAGAAAGGTGACTTTTTTCATAACCTTGTATGAGCTCTTTCAGACTATTTGTCTGGACTAATTGTCAATTAAAAAGACATATAAAAGGTGTTAAAATATCCATTTATAATTCCTATAAATGTATTTTCAACCATATATAGTCTATGCAGTAATACTGTGTCAGTGGCTGTAGAAATTATGGAAAAGAACAGGCTCTGGCAAATAGTCATTTTTTGACATTAGTAGAGTTCATCGGAGCATTTGTCCGCCAGGAGTTGTCTGGGGCTGAAGTCATTATTTCTCTCAGCAGCACTGAAAGGCTCTCTCTCTCTCTCTCTCTCTCTCTCTCTCTCTCTCTCTCTCTCTCCGTGCATAATTACAGCAGCCGCACTCAAACCCTGCCTGTGCTGCTCTCTCATTCAAATGTGGTTTAATTACCTGTGGAATTTTAATTGGCGTGGCCTGCCAGTGGGAAACGCGAAGGTGTGCGAGGTCACTCCGTGTGGCTCATAAATGCTCCCCCCCCCCCACACACACACACGCGTGCTGTTGGCTGCCTGCCCGCTAAACCCACCACCACTGTGGAGTGCTCTATGTTCTACACAAATGTGCAGCATGCACACAACTGCATAAAGGTGAAAATTTCAGGCGCTTGTTATTATACACTTTTGCTATTTCTATCCATTTGAGGCATTCAAATGAGAAATGTCAGCAGCGGCTTGCAAGCAATCACAGACCTCACTTTGCATTATTAATTGCAAAAGGGCTCATATTAAATCAGACAACCAAAATCAGAACTGACCTTTTTGTGCGTGATTCATCAGTATCAGTCAGTATTAGCAAAAAATGTGAGATTTAACCAGAATGCCAGGATGTGCCACATACTTGACATACATATATAATGTACAAAAAAATGATCAGTATAAAGGTTTTATTGTATTCCTTTAAATGTAACAAGAATAACTGACACAAAGAGTAATGCATGTATCAGGAAAGTTAGGTTTCTAGTTAAGCAAAAATAAATAAATAAATAAACAAACAAATAAATAATAATAAATTAGCTAACTCACTAGATTAGACTAATTTGCTAATTTTAGTTAAGCCAGTGAGCAGACCAGTCATATTGGGTAAAAAGTCACTGCTGTAGTGTGACCTATAACAGTAAACTACAAGTCACGGTATATTATGGTCATAGTAAGAATATATGTATTATAAGGTTTTAAGCAAAACTCCTGAAAGTAATTGGATCCTGTGAGTTTACAGGAGTTAAGCTATATTTTCTCCAGAGAAAAACAAAAAATACTGACTCCACTCTTATGTACAGTATATACTGTACTGGCTAGTTTATGAATGTAGACAGACATATTGACCAAGGGTTCTCAAACTTTTTGCAGCCAGGGAAATAAAATATATTCCATGACACAACTCGACCTGTCAAACTATTAGTATAGAGCCTGTTATTACCACTGCTTTGAGGAGAGCTGTTCATTTTTGGGAGTGTCTCAGGAGCTCTTAGATTCACTCCAATCCTCACAGATCTTCCTTTTATACTCCCGGCTTGGTGCGGCTCAGGTCAGAGGGAGGGGTGTCAGGAATAAGCTGCCAGCTGCATTTCAGTCAACTCATTCCCACAGGACCTGAAGTCCCTGGATCACGGATATGGTGCTGATGTGGGACAGGGGCCCCGAGGCGGTGACGCAAATGTGTCACAGGCAGGAAAAAAATCATTACAGTAAAAATGTTCATGAGGTTTTTTTGTACTCTTTTGTACACGCTTATGTCATTCAATTTCTAAGCCACATTTATTGTGATCCTTTGCTTTGGATTGTTGGTGTTCAATTCCATAGATAACACTTCAGTAGTTCTTTAATCCCAGGGTGCATTAAGGAAAAACCTTTATTTGCAATTCAAGTATTCAAGTACAAGTAATTAAAAATAAGTAAAAGATTAACGTATATGCTTAGGCAAAAGGGTTCTTAATGGGTTCATTGGATAATTAAGTTCTTAGCTTCTGAAACGAGGGTTCTACTTTCTGATAGGAAAACACTCTGTTGTAGGTTCTACATGGAACCTTTAAAGCATTCACCTGAAAGGACAAGGGCAGTAACAAAATCAAGAAAATAGTGACATAAAACAGTTACAACATAAAATAATGTGATTTGAAATGACAGAGAATGATGATGATGATTATTATTATTATTATTATTATTATTATTATTATTGAGACCTGACGAGTGTTTTCTGAGTGTTTTATACTTAAAAATACAAAACATTTTTTAAAATAATTTTACAAAATTAAATGAAAATATTAGTACTATATAGAAAAAAAATCATTTTAATTCTTAGTATTTAATAACCTAGTTAGGACACTGAAGTGGAGTTTACTGTAGGTGACTATAGTCATCAAGCTCATTACTGCGCAATTATTTCAGTATGCATCTGGCCCACAGTTCAGGTACTTTAATTGCCATAGCAACATCCGACCAAGTGCATTGACTCCAGTATATATTTTATACTGTAGTACATGAATGTAGAGATACATATAAGAGTAAATAGTATGTAGTGTCCAGTGGACTAGGGCTTCTCAGGGATGAGTTTGGACCCAGCACAGATCAATATTCAAATATTAGGCTCATTATTTAAATGTCAGTTAAATTTGCTAAGAACTATAAGATCTCAATAATAAATATAATAACTGATGATGGTGGTGTGATTTTTGTTACTGTTTGCAATAACAAAAAATAAAATAAAATAAAAGAGCCCCCTGGTTTGCGTGATGGACTCCATGTTGAGAACTACTGTGGGCTATGGCTTTAAATTGGAAAAGACGAACCTAGAATTTAAATCCTCCCCATTCAGAGTCTTAGTCGATTGCACGTTCACTACCGAGAGAGCAGAACCTTCAACCCTCTTGGCAACCCACAAACAAGTCCTTTTAGACAGGAATGGGATAATTAATTTTATGAATTCCACTTTTAAGCCACACATAATTGTGCATGCTGTTTTGGAGCAATTAAAGTGGAATTTCTCAACAGTTAATGATAATTAAGAGATTTGTGTAATTGAGGGCTGTTTGGATGACTTTAGCTTTCTCCATTTTGGTTTTGCAAATGTGACCGGACAGATTCAGAAAAGTAGCACCTTGAGGCAACAAAGTTCAAACAGCATTTATGTGTTTTTATGAATGAATGAATGCCTGGGGTTAACTTCAGGCCAGACAGTGCAAAATGCCTTGCATTAAAATGAGCTTTGTTTTGTTTTTATGATGACTCAATAGAAAAACACCTTATCCTCCCTCATTTTTGCATGTCCTCTGCAGTGTTTATGGATGCCCTTTGGCTAAGAAGAGGAAAGGCCAGGAGAAACCTCCACAGGAGCCAGCTACCAAACGACGGCCGTTTTTAACCATGGCTGATGGAGAACCAGTGATATACAACAACTATGAAGCTATGGAAGAGAGCGAAGAGAGAGAACAGGGAGAGTTAGATGAAGATGTGGAAGAAGAGGAGGAGGAAGGTGAAGAGGGAGATGATGAAGAAGAGGAGTGCTCTGAGGACAATGATGAGGCTGGTGAGGAGGAAGATGAGGAGGATGAGGAGGAGGAAGAAGATGAAGGAGAGGCTGAAAGGGAGGAGGGAGACGAGGCAGAGCAGATGGAGGAAGATGAGGAGGTGGTAGAACAGGATGGTGATGATGAACAAGAGGAGGAGGGAGAACAGGAAGAGGAAGATGAGCATGAGGAAGAGGAGGAATATGAAGAGCAGGCTCATCACCAAGGTGAGGCATTTCAGTTAGTGTGCAAAAATTGACATTTTTATCCATTTTTTTAACATTTAAATTCAGACATTTCATAAGTAACACAGATTTCTCACTGTTTCAACTCTGCATTTCAACATGATTGATTTTAAATTAAACAATGTCTATGAGGTTAAACTCAGCTTTAATTTGAGCATATTTACATCTTTCAGGCATATGCAGAGTCAGGAACTTGGCTGCTTGTTTGGTTCTTGGCTGGCTGTGCTTCTTTGCATAATTAATTCATGTAGAATCGAGAAAATGAAAGGTCCAGAGTTGATTTCAGATAGAATATTTACATCTGGAATGTGTTGCTACTGTCTCTCAGCATGTCTATCAAAGACGTGTCAATGCCAGTAAAGTAGAAACACTCAGTCACACTGTCACCCTGCTAGTTTCAACATTTTATTCAAGAAATCCAAATCCACCAGCTAAATTCATTCAATATTGGTCTATTATAATTAATTTTCCTGAATGAGAAAGTCTTTGTTTCAAGCCACATAATTGACTGAAGTACAATTGAATCGTTCCACAGTCTGCACTGGTTGAGCAGCACTTAGCATTCTGACTACAGCGCGGCTGAGAGCAGGGAACATCCCTTTGCTCCCCTCTTGAACTTGTGAAGCCTCTGATTGCTTAGTATGCATCTCGGCCTCATACTCAGACTTCCTCAATTGTTTTTGACAGTGTCTTCCCAAAGCAGCAGAGAGAGGGAAGCTCTCTGAGTTATTAACTTTGTCCCCTTTCACATGCACACTGCCATTTTACAGGTGTCAGATACATTCAGCTCCCCCTCGCCCGTGGAAACAGGCTCCTCCTGAGGTTATTTCTGGCTCTAGAAGCAGAGCATCGCATCCTCCACTTATCCCTGCTTTCTCATCCTCCCGTGTCCCAAATACAAGCAATACTAAAATCACAGTTTCTTTGTCAGTGGATGTGTTTTGGAGTTTTTTGTCTTTTTAATTTACATCTCAGATCAATTTGTTTAAAAAAAAAAATTCTTTACCATTGATTTAATGTAAAACTGCAGTCAATTCTGATATTGCATTTCTGTTGCACTTGGTAATTATCTTTCAGACATATTTAGATTTTGGAGATGTTTAAGACCAGATCTCCCTTTTGTATGCGACACACTCAGCCATTGCAATAGAAAGAGTCTTGACATTCAATTGTGAAACTCCAGAGAGAAAAGAAGTTCTATTCCATTTTTAGAAGAACATCCTTCTGAATCTGTCTGAATTTATGTGAAACATACACAAAACATGCCCTATATGCTGGTAAATTGTTTATACTCTCACTTTAGAGAATAGTTATGCCAGTTGTGGACAATCAAAGCCCAGCCAGATGTTTGAGAAAGACAACAACAACAATAACAACACAACCAATGAAGAATATGAGAACTATGATGAGCTTGTAGCCAAGTCCCTGCTGAACCTGGGCAAAATAGCGGAAGATGCCGCATACCAGGCTATGACGGAGTCCGAGATGAACAGCAGCTCGTCCAACAGTGCCGGTGAGGACGAAGATGAGGATGAGGAGGATGGTCACGAGCACGGAGGACGGAATGGTGAGTTAAGTGTGGACCTGGACAGTGACGTGGTACGGGAGACAGTGGACTCACTGAAGCTGCTGGCACAGGGTCATGGAGCTGTGCTGCCAGACGATGGCTACCCTGAGTCTGGTCCTGGCCAGGAACACCATAACGGCCAGCCCAAAGAGAGCGAGGAAGGCGTGTGCCTTAGCAGTCTGGAATGTCTGAGGAACCAATGCTTCGATCTGGCACGTAAGCTAAGCGAAACACAGCCACTCGAGCAGACAATGTTGCAGCACCAGGCTGAGCAGCAGCACCTACAGCTCCAGATGCACCACCACCTGCCTCGCTATGAGAGTTGCCATCAGGCGTCAATGGAGCCTCAGAGACCAATGGAGAGGACCTACTCAGACATGGTGAACCTGATGAAGCTTGAAGAGCAGCTCAGCCCAGCGTCCAGGGGTTACCCCTCCAGCTGCGCCCAAGAAGGGGATGAAGACACAACATCTGTGGCATCAGAGCATTCAGACGAGGCCTTTGACATCACCAAGGGTAACCTGTCACTGCTGGAGAAGGCCATCGCTTTGGAGTCAGAGCGTGCCAAGGTCATGCGTGATAGGATGGCGTCAGAGCAGGCAGTGGCTCGGAGGGATCATCAGCGGCTACATGGGGAGCACAGCCCCAGGCAGAGTAGTGGAGCTGAGGAGCGTAAAGCCCGACTACACCATGATGGGGCAAGAAGAGCATATTACCCTAAAGGTAATAAAAAATGCTGATGCCAGAATGAAATATATCACTCATTTCTATGTCACTGTTATGTGGAGTAGAAAAATTTTCTCTTGTAAAATGCCTTTTGTGAAATGTGTTGAGTTCAAGGTTCACTCAGAAAGTGCTACAGCACACTATTTTAACATCACAATATAATAATGATAATAATAATAATATTAATAATAATAATAATAATACAGGGGCAAGCACTACAGAGGCAAACATGAAGCATGATTTTAGCATGGTCATGATTTTATGACAAACGTTCAGACGTTATAAGCAAAAATGTGTTGTTGTTTTTTTTTTTTCATATCTTGTGAACACTAGGTGGTGCTGTTCCAAAACTGTGCAGGTACTCTGTTGTTATGATGCCCATGACATATACCAAGTTTGGTCTGAATACGCTAAAGTGGCACAGAGATATAGCATCACGTCCATTTTGGCATGCTCGCTTTCAAATTCATTTGTGCATCATTCGAGAGCGGCTTGACCAATCAACTTGAGTTCCGGCATGGTCTGAAGATGATCTATTTCAGTTTTGCTGAAAATCGGATGAGCGGTCTAGGAGGAGTTTGAAAAAGTAATTTTTTTTACTAAATTCAAAATGACAGACAGCAAGTTCAGCCGACCATGGCCTAATTGGTATCACTGTTCTCGGCTTGGGCCAAGGAATCTAAGAAGACCAGTCATATGACAATGGGCAAAAGTAATCAAAAGAATTTTTTGAAATAGCATTTTAATTTTTATGGCACTGTTCCAAAACAATGCAGGTACCCTCAAGTCATGATGGCAGTGACAGGTGCTAAGTTTGGTCTGAATACGTTAAGCATGGAGATATAGCCCCACATCCATTTCAGCGTGCTCGCCATCGAATTCGTCCGCACATTATTTGAGAACGGTTTGGTTTATCAAAAAGCTTTGGATAACTTTTGCCGGCATGGTCTGAAGATGAACTCTTACAAGTTTCATCAGAATTGGACAAACAATCTAGGATGAGTTCGAAAAAGTAGGTTTTTCAGAAAATTCAAAATGGCGGACAGGAATTTTAGCCTATTGTGGCATAATTAGTATCATTGTTCTCTGCATGATCCAGGGAAGCTGTCAAGACCTCATCTCATGACAATATGCAAGTACTTAAAAGCTATTAGCATTTTTTCTAATTGCATTATAATTGTTGAACACAAGGTGGTGCTGTCCTGAAACTCTTTGAGTACTTTCGGGGCATGGTCCTAATGACACCTACCAATTTTTGTAACAATGCACCAAGTCGTTCATAAAATACAACGTTTAAGACTAAATTCAAAATGGCTGACCATCAAAATGGCTGACATATAAAAGAAAATGTAATATCAAACGACTTGTCCCACTGAATCTGTAGAGACCAGTTTCATGAATTTAGGACAAACTATTCATAAGTTATAAGCATGAATGTGCTTTTTTCATATCTCATGACTAGGTGGTGCTGTTCTGAAACTGTACCTCAAGCCATGATGGCTATGACATATATTAAGTTTGGTATGAATGCGCTAAAACGTTCCATAGATATAGGCCCGTTTCCACTTTGGCGTGCGTTTTTCCCAGCATAGTCTGAAGATAATATCTTTCGAATTTTGTGAAAATTGGATGAACAGTCTAGGAGGAGTTCAAAAAAGTTTTTCAGAAAATTCAAAATGGTGGAAAATCTAGTAGGTAGAAATTAAAACCATGGGGTCCATTCGACTCAGCACGAGACAAGGAATCAGGGGGGAAATAATTTTGTTTCTACCACTTATGGTTCAAAGGTTATTAACATAAATGTGAGTACAAATTTGAACTGTTGGTGGCGCTAGAGGCTTTGAGATAGAGACTCCAAAATTGCTCTGGTTAATTCTGAGACTGTTCCCTATCTATGTGCCAAATTTCATAACTTTCCCACAAGCGGTTCTATGGGCCGCCATAGACTCAAGAGCGGAAGAAGAAGAAGAAGAAGAAGAAGAAGAAGAAAGAACACTAATGAAAACAATAGGTGCCTAGACACCTTCGGTGCTTGGCCCCTAATAATAATGAAAAATAGCATAAAGTAATATAAACACCATAAAATACGAGCACAAATTTAGACATAACACAAAAAACAAAAGAACAATACATACTACACATAACACCATCAGGTATTTATTAGCTGGGGTCACAGCTAATAAAAATAGGTCTTATGACATTTCTTAAAACCATCCACTGCCGGAAATGTATATATAAAACATTCCAGATTTATGGTGAATTTACACCGAAAAAGCACAGCCCTCCATGGAAGTATGAGACTGTGCTGAAGTTCAATTAAAATGATTTGCTTCATAAATATTTGAGTACACTTGAGCGTGGGCACTTTAAAAGTTTCACTCAAGTATAATTTTGACCAGCTATTTCCACTTTTAAGATTAAGAGTGAAATTTTGACACAGTAGCCATAATGGCACTTTTCATGACATGGGGACAAAGTTCAACTTGGTTTGATTGGCTACTGGTTATTCTCTAACAACCAATCACAAGCAATCAGTGGACTTTAAGTTTAGGCATTTTAGCGAATAAAAATCCCTCAATCAGGGTCTAAAGGGGCTATGCAGCAGCATATCTTTATACCTCATAGGTGTTTCAGTAACTGTCTTTGCATTAAGTCTTAGCTACATTACCCCAGTGGCGTCTGTACTAGCTGCAGGACTCCTTTAATGAGACAGACACATTATTCTGGTCGATCTCCGACACTCAGATTGCAGTGGCAGTGACAGCAGTAGCAGCAGCAGCTTACGTTGTTAAAATAGGCCTGCACAGTAACATCAGAGGCTTGCCTTGTCAGGCATGAGTAATGGCAATCTGCACGGCCCGTTAGGACAGCAATTCTGTCCATGGCCTATTTCTCCAAAACTACTTTGATTCACACCCACCTCCTCTGGGAGAGACACAGCTATGCTATGTGCTCTTATTATTATCCGTAAGAATCTGCCAGACTGTATCAGCATAGCGTTTTGCAAAGGGTCGTTATGGTGTTCTCATCCTCTGCTCACCTCTGGATTCTGCCCATTGTAATATATGTCATGACTTTAACTCCACTGCTCAGTCTATGAAGCTTGCAGCAATATCTAAACACTATATATTTCAGTCATATTGCAGCAGTTCATTGGAAATAACCACCTAGGTTTAGTTATTGCACATGCATGACCAGAGCAGCTAATGAAGCATTATGAAACTGGGATTGTACAAAAAGTCATTCTTCATATCAAGGCTGATAATGTTAAAGAGAAAGCCTTGACTAAGGTTTGCACTCCTTGGACCTACAGCAGCAAGTTATTACTATGTTTAGAGATAAAGCATGACATCAGACTCACTTAAATAATTTTTTCACTACTATTAGGGTTTTTGGTAACAATTTAATTAAAGGTTTGGAAACAAACTATTTATAAGCAATTAATACATAGTTTATTAATTAAAGATTGCTTGTAAATCTTTGCTAATAGATTAGTAAGCATCAGTAAATATAATAATGAAGCAGTTTTAAAATAAATATTTAAAAGGACTCAGGTCTGCTGGTAAAAACTAAAAACATTATATATATATACGTGTCAGTGTAAATATGGAATTCAACACCCACATGAAAAGACTTTCAGTAGCTTGATTACAGTTTACTTGATTAAATTTTCATCTTCTATAAGCTTTAATACACACCCAGTTCTTGGTGAGATACATCCAGTACAGGATTCTGATCGTGCCAGTGACATAAAGATATTGTTGATCAGTCACAGTCTGGATGGTCAGGAAGCATTTCCAGGCCATATTTTAACAAAACAAAACAAAACAAAACAAAACAAACACTATTAATATTAAGTGAAGCATGGATGCTTCCACACTCGTAAACCTTAATTATTAATTATGATAGCTTAATTATTTTGCACTGTTGTCCATGTACTGTAGTTATTGGATAATAAGCATTAGAGTTCATATAGGAGCATAAGCAGATAATGATTCAGAAAACTGTTGTTCATGCAAAAACCTCAGTCAGTGTACTACTGTGAATGTGGAAAAAAACACATCTTTCTACCTAAAGGTTTTTAATATGCGGATACATCACTCTAATATAGTCCCTTCATCATAAGAGCCTGATCATATCAATGTAAAACAAAATATTTACTTCTACTTTTCAGATAGTGCCGTGTACATACAGTAACTCATTTAGTATGAGACAACCTCTATTGTCTGTCAGATGCTGAAGGAATTACACTTTTCTGGATTTGCACAGTTCTTGTGAGATAAATGCCTAGAATGTCAAAGTGATGATGATTTTTCAAGAAGGACTTCATGAAAATTTCTTGCCATTCACATTTTTAAGCTCACATTTTGAATTCTGTCCTTGTACAAAATCTGCATACATGAGGATGGTACTGATTGCCGCAAATTAAAATTTATGATCCAGCAATGGCAAAAACAAGAGGTATAACATGGAGTAGCCTTTGACCGAGAAACAAAATCCTTACATTGGTAGAACATTAGCCAGCCAGGCTAACGAGATTGCTTTGCACAAGATAATAATAATAATACAATAATTAATCTTGATGAAGAAAAACTTTAGATGATTAATTGAAACAGAGATCAGCAGATTAGTTGATCATCAAAACAGTTGTTAGTATCAAAGTGAGAGAGCACTCATGAGAGTAATCATAATTAATCATGAAAAAGCAATTAACAAAACTTTTTAATGAAAAAAGGATCAGAGTGCCTGATGCTAAACACAAAACAACAGAAAATTCTATTTCTTCTCAATTTCAAAGCCTCCTTAAAACATTATTTGCAAATACTCAGTCATTACAATCAGGACACACTAAGAGTGCAGATATTTTTATTGAGAAAACTGGGCTTATAAGTTGTAATCACCATGGACACTGGCCTATATAAAAAAATAAAAAAAAAACGTTGACTTTCATTAGACTTAAATTTAGACATTTACAAAATATTACAAGAATCAGTGCTTTCTCATTCATCCATACCACCAGGTTTATTGATAAATATTAATGAATGTGGTATTATTAATTTAATTAGGCTATAAGTATTTCAACCTTATCAGTTACCAGTTTAAGGAGCGTGGATCTGTCTCCTGTGACCCACATGTGCTGTATAGCCAAAACTGATTATAGTCTAATGATAGATATATCTACTATACTCTATATATAGTCCCGAAAACTACAGGTTTGAAAGTGGTACCATTGACCTGAAATTGGTATCTACAGTATATCATTTTCAATGCTGATTACCCCAAAAGTGAAATGGGAGAAAATCTCATTTAAAGATTTCATTCCAGTTCCACTGAAAGACATCTCACCTACTGCTACATTTCCATCATTACTGTCAAATTGTAACCAATTCTAACTTTACAACAAGAAATGAAAAAGTCACCTGCAGCATTTAAACACGAGCCTCATCATCATCTCTATTTTCTCTTACATCAGTGGTGAAATATCCGCTCATTGTTTTAATCAGTTCTTTTCAGTGAATTTCTGAATAATTTCTTGTTATTAGTAATTTGATCATTTAAACATTTTTAAAAACTTCATCCACTGTTGTCTCTACAGATTGCGTAAGCACTCTCCTTTGACAATGTGATGGCGCAGGAGTATCATGGGCATTTTGCATTATTTTGCTGTGGCATGTAGCTATCCAACAACTTGATTAAAGCCTGACATTCACTGTGTGAGAACAAAACTAGCAAGGTTATAGATACCTTTAAGCAGACTGTCTGCGTTTACCGCTGCATTTGTTGAACTGGCTCATTAGCTAGCATGGACTTTGCAGACAGAAAGGTCAGAATGTAGCCTAAATGAAATCAATGTCATTTTGTTAATATACAGTACTGTGCAAAAGTTTTAAGCACCCTATTTTTTTTTTTTTTTTTTAGTACAAGCTTTGTTATAGATTTTTTTATTTTATGACTTCTACATCATTACATTATCAAGTCAGTACAAAAAACATTTTAGATTCCCAAACATTAGTTTTCTAGCACAAAATTAAATGTTACAGAAAAATGTTTGTATGTCATTAAAGAAAGCAGCATATTACGTAAGAGACACTTTTCAGACAAAAAACACAATGAAGGCTGCTGGGTTTTGCTGCAAAAATAAGAAGCAAGTGTAGAAACATTTAATTTCATTATTTTGAAGGTATCTTTGCTCTACAGCATTTCTTTGCATGTGCCTAAAACTTTTGCACAGTACTGTATATATATATATATATATATATATATATATATATATATATATATATATATATATATATATATATATATATATATATATATATATATATATATATATATATATATATATATATATATATAGTATATTAATGTTGTTCCAAAGTACTGAACATAGGCAATATAATTGGTTCATATTACAGATATGATTTGGTTAGTGGCTTTGTGAACCACAATCCAAGTCAGGACTCATGATCTCAGTTTTAAGAGTATCCTTGGGGTCTTTTTAGAGTGTAGGTTACGGTACATTCTTAAGAAGAAAAGCCTTATTAGCTGCTTTGGCACAGGTCTAGTTATTATGCATTATATCCTTGCATTTTTTTTATGAAATATGAAATTCCTTGGGTAGTAAGAGCTAACAAATGTGAAGTTTTTATTCCAAGGAGTGCAACAAAAACAGTGTATTCATTGAGTATGCCACCAATTTAGCCAGTTCTCTTTATGTGATCCTGTTTGGAGGGTTAATACGCATCACATAAAAGCCAATTTCATAAAACAGTTGAAAAACATTTCCAAAATGAGCCTCTCTTATCTCTAATGATTTCAAGGGGAATTAGGAATGTAACAGTATGTGAAAATACTCTCTTTATTCTGCAGATCCTTCAAGAGGTGAGAAAAAAGAGAGCAAGTGCCCCACCCCAGGGTGTGACGGCACGGGCCACGTCACAGGCCTGTACCCACACCACAGAAGTCTGTCTGGCTGCCCTCACAAAGACCGCGTACCACCAGAAAGTAAGAACAATAAAGACACGCTGTGGCTCATACATGGACCTTTTTCACACTTCTGTGTTTACGAATGCAGAAGCGTAAGTAGTAGCGTTTCAAAAAGTCAGGTGAGAACAATGGCAGCTATTAGAGCTGTAATCACTGCCGCATCATTCAACGCACAAATAACTCAAGGAAACATCCGTACTTGAACTTTCACTCATTTCCCACTGATGTGCTTGTGAGGGGAAAAAATGGCTTTGTGCAATTTGCTGGGATGAGAGTGGCCATTTTAAGAGGCAGCACATAAGTCTGTAAAATCTGACTACTTCAAAAACCACTGGCCGATTTGAATGGACAGATCAAAGCTAGCAGTGTGTGTGTGTGTGTGGGATGAACTCAGAAAAGCTAGCAGTGTGGGGGATATCATCTGCCGCCCCTGCACATGCCCTGATTGTTGCTGATGCTATTGAATATTGGGGCTATGTTCATTAGCAACTCTGCCAGGTGAGCTAACTAGCCAGGTGTGAAAAATGTAGCTAGCTATTTACCACTTAATCTGGAATATACCGTTCGCTGTCGTTCATGCATTTCAGTACCTAAACATTGTTCAAAGTGGCAACCGGAACGCTATTACTCATTAACGGATATGACGGCACATTTGTTGTGAAAAAGGTCCTACCATGCTGTAATGGTCCTGGGTGTAGTTACACCTCCGGCTGGTATGGGGGTGCTCCTTCATTTGCCGTGCTTGTTGCCTGAAATGGTCAGTGTATGTGCTGCTGTTCAGTTCCTGTCCATGCCTCTTCACAAATGAGTGTGAGACTGCTAAGAAAGCAACTTGTTTGTGTGTTTTTACTGTGCGTTGGATAAATTTGCATGTCTTGGTGTTGCTGGTGAGGGGGAATTGAGAGAATTGCAGGACACACCACAAGCCACCTAAAGGCTAGATTTAGATTATGCACTGTAAAAGAAAATGTTGTTATGAATGCATGATAATAACTTACCATTTACTGACATTTATCTTCACAAATCAGCTCAAATGTGCAATTGTGTAACTTAACAGTAATGTTCAACCAATTCTTCAAAACTTCAAAACGTATGTGCTAATGCTAGTTAATGTCACATGAAAACTGCTTAGTAAGCAAACTGGCTGTGCGTTCCAAATCAGCATAATTTAATCATGCGAATCGAGTTGTGCGAATTTGCAAGTGAACAAACTTGTCGGTATAGTTCCTATACCAAATATCAGATATTCATCTTGACCCAGATGACCTCTATAAAATATGTTGAACATTTTGAGCAAATTTGAGTCATAAACCTCATCACAAACTTTTGCATACACGTGGGTGAATATTTCTTTTGAAAAATTGGTGAACTTCCACTTCAGAAGGTAAAATCCATTTGTTCTGGTCGTGTCTGGAAAATCATTTCTTTATTAGCATGTATTGAGTTAACTTGCCGTTAGCATAACCTTGCCTGCTACTGACATGTCTCTGCATTTGCCTGCATGCTCTCTTTTCTGCATGGCCTGACTTATTTATCTTTCAACTGTTTTCAAACAGCTAACTCAAACTCATTCAGTCTAATTTGAAGCAAAGCTCTTTGTTCCACCTTGAGTGCTCCTAACCTTCACTGTCTCTGGCCTTCTCCTGTCTTCTCCTGTCTTCTCCTGTCTTTCCAAAGTTCTTGCAATGCATGAGAATGTTCTAAAGTGCCCGACGCCTGGCTGCTCGGGACGCGGCCACGTTAATAGCAACAGGAACTCGCACCGCAGGTGAGTCAGTGCACCTGAAGAGCTGAAGGGGCTGGAAGTGCTGTTGGTTAAGTGCTACTGCAGGCTCAGGCTGTTTCAAACGGGTTGTCTGGACGTTAGGAAAGACCAAGACGTGTGAATGAACGGATAGATTTATGCGTCAGTGTCATGGCGTCTGAGACTTGCCGAGAGAGAAGTTTAAATCCTTTACTGCTAAGACATTGTTTAAAATTCAATTATTAATGTTCAGACATTGTATAGAGTAACTACTCTGAATTATTTACTAACAGCAATGGAGATTGAGCTGTACAACCTCTAGGATAATTGTAAAGCGTGTATTTTTAAAAAAAAAATTTTAAATAATGATATTCTTTAAGGTAACAATATTCTAGTTAGATTTTTTTGACTAAAACTATTGTACAAGCTGTCCTGATTATACTTTTACATATTAGAGTTTAATGCGATTATCAAACAATTCAACTGGTTTATGATTTATTAAACTGTATTAATGGACACAAAGCAGAATAAGACACAGTTGTACCATCTCCTCGGTGTGCTGGCCCACACACCCACACACACGGCTCAGGTGCATGTCTCCTCATCATGCGTACAGCTGTGATCTACCGATCTCGCAGACACAGGCTCACACTCACAGGAGCTGCAGGCCATGTTATATGGAACAGGTCCCGTGGGACAGGCTCACACCCACAGTGCCGGCATTAAGCAGGTTGAGATATGGGAAAAAAAGGAAAAAAAACAAAATGTGAAAAGAAATAACATATATACAAGGCATAGAATGCAATATGTATGTATCTGTATATGTGGCTGCTGTGCGCACTCTCTCAGTTGTCATAGCAACTCGGCATAGTGACGGCGATCCTTCTGTCTGCCCCTCAACTTTTTTTTTTTTTTTTACTAATTCAGAAAGTGTGCAGAACTGTATAGTTTATGCAGTATGTCTTCATCCCTTCCACAGATGCTTATTTTTTAGGAATGGTTGATGTTTGTGTGTGTGTGTGTGTGTGTGTGCGTGTGTGTGTGTGTGTGTGTGTGTGTGTGTGTTATGAATCAAATCAAATCAAAGCAAACTTTATTTGTCACATACGTAACCATACATAGTATGACACACAGTGAAATGCTTTTTATGACCACACCGATATATAAAGAGAATAAAAATAAAATAAAATATAATAGATAAAAGTATAATAGAAAAAAAAGGGGGGGGGGGTGAGAATATAATATAATGTAATATGAATGTGCATGTGCACACAATGTGTTATGAATTAAAACAATGGAAGAACACACAGGCAAAGGGATGTAAGGAGAGAAAAGAAGAAGTGAGTTGGGGAAACAGAGTGAGAGAAGGATTGTTGTCCATTTCGTAGCTCTGTGTGGCAGCTCTGCATTTGGCATGATCTCACTGAAGACAGACAACCAGATAAGGCCCAGATATCTGTATCGCTGAGCCTTCATACTATAGATAGAACATGCATAATTCATACATGCATATTTTATACTGTTCACCCACGCATACAGTGTTTGTGCATACAGTGCACCGACTGGCACAAGCCCTGTAGGCATGTGGGGGTTTATATGGATCTGCGTTCAGTGTAAGTGTGTGTGTGTGTGTGTGTGTGTGTGTGTGTGTGTGTGTGTGTGTGTGTGTGTATGTGTGTGCGTGTAAGGTGTGCTACCAACGAAACGATTGTCTTCCTGGTGTTTCAGTCTCTCAGGATGTCCTATAGCAGCAGCTGAGAAGATTGCTAAAGTTCAGGAGAAGCACCAATCGAGTGACGGAACCAAGTCCAATCAGGCATCTGACCGCGTGCTGAGGTATGGCTGCACACACACCTGGGACTGCAATCAATCCCACACTGTAACACACACACATCCATAATTAGTGGTCCGTTTCAAGAGCACAAGCATTACTGTTTTCTCTAGTAAAAATCAGTCGTGTACAAAATGCTGTTTAGAAATAGTACTTCCTCTCCAACTGATGGAACTTCTAAAGCATGTTTTAAATGAATGCAAAGTACAAACTGAATGTACATGTTTTGATTTACGTTCAGTTTCCAGAAACTTTTGTTCAGACTTCCCTGTGGTATAAAGATATGGCTGCACAGATGAAAAATCCCATCATTATCCAGCATCATGTGGAAAACGAAAGAGCACAACTTTATGGTTATTGAGCTGCACATATCAAGTATATATATATATATATATATATATATATATATATATATAATACACTGGCAATTGCCTCTCTGTCGCCATCTCTGTTTGAAACATAAAATTGCAAGTTACTTGAAGAGTTATCTTTTTTACAGTACTGTGCAAAAATTTTAGGCACTCTATTTTTTTTTTTTTTTTTTGGTACAAACTTTGTTATAGATTTTTTATTTTATGACTTCTACATTATCAAGTTAGTACAAAAACATTTTAGATTCCCAAACATAAAAATGCACAAAACAGAAAAATGTTTGTCATTAAAGAAAGCAGCATATTACGTAAGAGACACTTTTCAGACAAAAAACACAATGAAGGCTGCTGGGTTTTGCTGCAAAAATAAGAAGCAAGTGGGAAAGTCAAAGTGTCCAGAAGAACTGTGTCTGGTTCTGCAAGATGCTCAATAAAACTTACCAGCTCATTTCCTTATAAAACTGCACAAATTGTACCAGAGACTACTATTTTTATTTTTATTTTTTTGTCACACCGAATATTGACTTTGTTTCATTTACTACAGTTTACTGATCTTTGTGGGGTTTTTTTTTTTTTAAATGTAGAAACATTTAATTTAATTATTTTGAAGGCATCTTTGCAGACACAGTTCTTCTGGAGACTTTGACTTTCGCACTTGCTTCTTATTTTTGCAGCAAAACCCAGCAGCCTTCATTGTGTTTTTTTGTCTGAAAAGTGGTCTCTTGTGTAATATGCTGCTTTCTTTAATGACATACAAACATTTTTCTGTAACATTGAATTTTGTGCTAGAAAACTAATGTTTGGGAATCTAAAATGTTTTTTTGTACTGACTTGATAATGTAGAAGTCATAAAATAAAAAATCTATAACAAAGTTTGTACTAAAACAGGGTGCCTAAAACTTTTGCACAGTACTGAATATTTCAATATTTCATTTGAAATATCGATTTTTACGAAGGGGGACGAATAAATATGGAGTTGGCAGTTTATATACATAAACAAATTAAAATACACAAACGTTTGTGGATCCATACGCTCTGAAAATGATCCAGAAATAAGTATATATATTGTTTTGGAGTACTTCTTGAAATATTTTAATATATACTATATTATACGGTTGAAAGTAATAATCGCAGTATTCTGCTATAATATGTTGATATTTACTGCAGAAAAAAACAATTCACAGAATCACCCAGTTGACATACACTCAAATTCAGAGTAGGTGTACGACGCTGAAGTGTTATCATAAATTCATAGCAGCATCTCTGAGCTAATTAGACTTGTGCTAGTTCCGTTGATGCCCAGGCCGGGTTTTCCCCTCCCGCCTGTGTCGATGATTATCTTCCAGGCCTATGTGCTTTGTGAAACAGTTGGAGATCCCACAGTATGGTTACAAAAATAACGTCTCCACCAGCACGCCCCGCTCCAATCTCGCCAAGGAGCTGGAGAAGTACTCCAAGACCAGCTTCGACTATGGAGGCGGCTACGACGGCCAGCCTCACGCCTACAGCAAGCGCTCGCTTGCACAGAAGAGCCACGGACGAGACACTTCACCAAGAGGATATGATGGTGAGCACAACCTGATTAAGCTTTACCGTTTCTGATCTTTGGTTAGATCTTCTGGAGGTAACTGGGGTAACAGCTGGGAGTGAAATAACCATCAGTATGCTTTATTCATCCTGACAAAAAAAAAAAAAAAAGGCTTTTAATCGAAAACCCATCAGCACTGAACATTATCAGCTTACTGTATGTAGATTCTTTTTTCACAAAAGCGTCTCACTGTAGTGTTTGCTTTGCCTCAAGGTCATCCAAATATTTGGCAAGCTGCAGTGAAGGCATTATTCTAAAATAATCAGTGTAGGTCAGCCTTTTTTTTAAACACCAGTGTGAGTTCTTATTGAATGAAAAGACAATGGAGGAGTTTGGGTCCATAAAATGTTTTCTGGCCTTCAGAAAAAAAAAAAAATAGCTTGCTTCTTCAATCTCAATCAAGTCATGCACCCTGCAAGTACAAACAAAGATTTAAAACTTATATCAGTATGTAACTATATATAACCTGTGCTATAACCCCAGATCATCAGTTCCACCATCAGTGGAAATAATTAAAGTAAGTTTTCTTTTATTTACCGCAGACTGCTCCAAATTCGGATAAATAGACAGAAACAAAGCAGTAGACATGCTAGACATGTTTCCATAGTTGGACAGATCCTTTTTGCTGAGCATCATTCTCTATTTGTCCAGTCAACAGACTGCTTATGTTTAAGAGCTGCTAGCCATTTCCAATGCAGGAGGCGGGGTTAGTCATAATATGCTTGTAAAAACATTTCACTGACGGAGTTTATTGAAGGTCCTTGTTTGGGATGTATACAACAACTAGTGTATAGTTGTCCTGAGTAGGGGGCATGGGTGCATGTTCCTCTGGGTACTCTGGTTTCGTACCACCGTCCAAAGACATGCGTTGTAGGCTAATTGGCATTTCCAAATTTATCTGTAGTGTGTGAATGGGTGTGTGAGTGTGTGTGCGATTGTACCCTCGTATGGCTTGGCACCCTGTACAGGGTGTCCCCCGCCTTGTGCCCCGAGTTCCCTGGGATAGGCTCCAGGCTCCCCATGACCCTGCGTAGGATAAGCGATATGGAAAATGGATGGATGGATAGATGTCCTGAGTGAATCCATCACATGAATGGTTAAATGTGGGGATCAGTCAGTGAGCAAATACACCACTCCCACTGGATGATGGCCCAAATGAGTAAAATGACTAGACAAACTCACTTTTTAGACAGTTTTGGAGATAATGTCTAATTTACAGTAAGTTGGTTTTCTCAGTCTAAAACCTGGTCTTACATCAGATGTTGTTCTGTTTTGTTTTTACATTAGAAACTTGGCTCCTGCTCTTGAACCTTTTTTTTTTTGTCTTTTTTTTCTTTTCATGGAAATTAAAATAAGATTTCAGGCAAGAGCAAAAGTAATTATTAAAAATCCACCAAAATGCATTTGATAAAAGAATATTTAGTATTGTGGATAAATGTACATTAACTGAAGAGCATTAATATTAAGAGCATACCTTATTATTAATTAATGTTGTTTTAGTTAGACAAAGGAAATAGTATTACCACAAAATTTGAGTTGAAAGTTGAACAATATATGTTTTTTCCTGCCTACTATCATACTCTCTCTCTCTCTCTCTCTCTCTCTCTCTCTCTCTCTCTCTCTCTCTCAGACTCATTTGCTCTCAGCATTCATCATGGAACATCAGACCATCCAATAAGCGAGTCTTGTAGGTGTCTACCTCTATTCATCATCTACATCTACATCTATTAATCTGTTGTTCTATCATTTTCCAACTTTGCTTTAATTCTATTTACATGCACTTTATTTCATGTCATCTCTCATATCTCGTATGTCACTGTGCTTACTGTATATATGACAGTAAATTTGTACATTTGTGTGTGTGTGTGTGTGTGTGTGTGTGTGTGTGTGTGTGTGTGTGTGTGTGTGTGTGTGTTTGACAGCCAAGCGGTACTGTAAGACCTCGAGTCCGGCCAGCAGTACAACAAGCAGCTATGCTCCCAGCAGCAGCGGAAGTAGTCTGAGCTGTGGGGGAGGAAGAGGAGGGAGAGGAGGAGGAGGAGGAGGAGGAGGAAGCAGCGCCAGCAGCACCTGCAGCAAGAGCAGCTTTGACTACACGCACGACATGGAGGCCGCTCACATGGCCGCCACGGCCATCCTCAACCTGTCCACGCGCTGCCGAGAGATGCCCCAGAGCCTGAGCGCCAAAGGCCCCGAGCTCCTCGCACAGGTGAGCCTCCAGCACCTGTTCTCACACACACACCCTCACACACACACATACACACACATACACACACATACACACAAAGGCTCCTCTACCCGAGTTGTGATTTTCTACTACTGTGTTTGTAGACTTCTCAGTACTTTTCAGTGACACAGTTTCTTGCTTTTTATCAATACTACCTTTTACTTCAGCATCTCTTTATTTCACACACAAGGACTTTTCTGTGTTGCTCTGACTGCATGATATGAGTTATTCTGAGTTAGTCTCCTTTCTATGCAGTGTTAGTGTATAGCTCGAGTGGGTGTAAAAGGTGTGGTTTTTCATGCCACATTGAGCTCCACTGTGTGATGAACAGCTCCTGATTTCTTTAGTGACACACTGAATGCAGAGGTAATGCAAACAGTGAGAAGCAGCACCCGACAGCTGAAACTGAAATTGGTGCAGTATCAGTCTTCTGCCCTCTCTATCGTTCTCTTTTATTCCTCTGTCTCTTCCTCCATTTACATCTGCCCATCCTTTCTCTCTCTCTCTCTCTCCAGTCTCTCAATCTTTCTGTCTCTCACTCTTTCTCTGAATGAGACAGGTTGGATTGATGGTGCTTTTAGCCCTGGTCCAGGCTTGGCCTGTTTTCTCAGTGGGCTCAGTACGAAGGGTGTGACCTCTCTGTTAGGACACTGGGGCTCACTGTAGTCTAGAGAACGCAAAGAACAGGATGACTCAGATCGAGCACTAATGAGAGACTATAGATGGAGATGTAGGACAGTGAATGGTGCAAGATCATGCTCCTATTTTTTTTTTTTTCATTCTCTTTTCCTTTCTTTCTTTATGCCCCACCCTTCTCTCACCTCTTTACCATTCCTAATTTGTTTTTTCTTCTCTTTTCCATTTGTTGATTTATTTCATCTTTTCATCTAATCTACTTTTCTGTCTTCTCTTTTTTTATTTCCTCTTCTCCTCCACTTTTCATTCATCTTTTCACCTTTCGTCTTACTTTTCACCATCTTCTGCCGATCTTACCTATGTATTACCTCTTTACATTCTTAAATTCATTTCTTTTCATTTCTGCCATATTATATGTACATTTCCATTTCTCTTTTCTTCAAATCTCCTTTTCTATTGTCTCATCCTACTATCCTCTCCTTTCATTCTCACCTCTCTCCTCCATTTTCCAACTCAACATCACGTCACTCCTCACCTCTCTCATTCTCTCCTCCCATTCTCCTCTCCTGTTCTTCGTTTCTTCTCCGGTTCCCTCTTGCTCTTTTCCTTTTCTTGCCTTCTTTCATTCTTCTATGCTCTTTGTCTCCTCCGGTCTCTTGTCCAGAGTCCAGAGGAGCAGGAGGTGGAAGAGAACGGGACTCTGGACCTGAGCGCGGGTCGTGCAGGGGGCATGGGTGAGGGCACGGTGCTCACGCCGCTGCAGCCCATGTCCCCCCAGCGGCAAGCACTGCTCAATAGCCGCTGCTACCAGATGGGCCCAGACTGCTGGGACCTGCCAGTGGACTACACCAAGATTAAGAGCCTGGACGAGGACCATAAAGAGGTACAGCCTCCAGATCCCACCTGGGAGCAGTGCTGCTTTATTGGAGTTTATACAGATGGATGGTAGAGCAGGATCTGCTAGTGTTTAGTTGGCTGCCATATACCATGCACTTTAGTGGAAGCGAGTAATCTCTCAGGTTTTAACGGGGCAGCAGATAAAGCAGATACGAGATATATGTCATATTTTACATTTTGACATATGGTGTGTGTTGAGGAAATAAAATCCAGGGAGGAGAAGACAGAGAGTTGAGAACACAGAGAGAATTCCACCAAAAGACCTTTAGAGACATCTAGTGGTAAAGACTAGATGTGCTTGCTGAGTGTTTTCGCCGACTTGATTATATTTACAACTTTAATTACTTCGAATTTTGTTGAAGTAAATTGAAACTTTAGTATCGAAGACATTAAACCAAGCAAATTCAATCTAGTAAATTGTTATTCATTGATATCTAGTCCTTGACTGAAAAGGATTTTGAATGAAAACTCCCAATTGACTGTAATTGAATACAACACTAGGATTGATCCATATACATAAGCAACATTATTATTTATAAGTGCTTTATTGAGTTTTTCTGGCCCTGCTAGGATGAGCTGGACCCTTTCCAGGAGTTGCTGGAGAATCAGCAGTACCCGGGTGAGGTGTCCCTCCCCAGCCCCAAACACAAATATGCCCCCTGCAAAGAAAGCAAGAAAGAACTCCTCACGTAAGAAGACTAACTTTGCACACTTTTTCTAATAAGGGGTTTATGAGTGAGTGAATGTGAGACTTGCTGTATAATTGCCATCTGGACTGCTGTTGTTGTTGTTTTTTTAAGTGTCCATTAACTCTAGTTGAATTTTCTCCCCAGACTCTCTAGCTGCCAGTTAGCTGATAAAGGCATGCGTAATATGATGACAACAAACTCACAGGATTTAAAGTAAGTCTTTGTGATATCATGGTTAAGTCATTTTGTTTATGTGTGTGCTGAGTAGAAGTTCTCACTGTTTGTTCCTGCCTGTTTCAGGTGTCCTACTCCAGGTTGCGATGGCTCCGGGCACATTACAGGCAACTATGCCTCACACAGGAGGTAACCACACACACACACACACACACACACACACACACACACACACACACACACACACACACACACACACACACACACACACACACACACACACACACACACACGGACATAAACAATTTATTTATATCCACTCAGCAAAGTCGTAATGTGGGATATAAATAATAAAGATGCAGAATACAGAAACATTCATCATCCTACAGTTAAGACACCTTGACTGTATCAAGATTATCAAGGATATAAATAGCAGCCCTGTCTCTATATATGGCTGCTGCCGTTTTGCTGGCTGCTTAGCTCTCCTTTAAGGCACCCCTTCCAGCTGTAAGCCCCTGATGACCAGTCTGTAGCTGAGCTCTGAGATGTTATTCAGGAGTGGTTGGTACTTGATAACCTTAGTCATGAAGGCTTCCTCAAGGCTTTTGTCAAATGTGCAGCCTACCTCTAGGACAAATACCTGTGTAAACTCTTCATTTACAACAACAACAACAACAACAACAACATCTGGTGTATTAACAGAGAGATTTGCGAACGTAAATGAAACAGTATTACAGAGATTTAACATAATGGGTATTCTTGACACAAGAATGCTTGTACATTTTCATAGAAAAAGGTAAATGGATTAATATTGCTTTTGTTATCAGGTCTACTATTCTCTTGTGACGTGCTTTGTACAGTGCTGCCGTGATCAGACACATAGCCCATCTCGTTTCTGTTAATGCATAATTCAGTTCTGAATCTACTACATTAACGATGGTCGTTACAATAGGTGTGGTTCTTTAGACTTTAAAAAGCGGCAGGCTGGTGTTTAAACGGCGTTCACACCATCACACATACACACACACACACACACTCACACACACAAACACACACACACACACACACACACACACACACACACACACACACACAGTCATGGTATACATATAATTGTGTCTGCTATATACTGTAGCTATACAGTATATAGGGATTGATATAAACAACATAGTATATATGAATATATGGATATTTGATCAAGATAATGAGCTCAGATATACATATAAATCAATGCACATATGTGAAAGCCTCTGGTCCAAAGTGTAGAGGGTGGTGTTCAAGCCTAAGAATACAAAGGAAATGTTCTGTTCTGTAAGGATGCCAATGGTTCTTGAGTTGCCTGTATATTCCTGTAGGGAATGTTCTAGAAATGTCGAAACAGTAATGTAACTGGTTGTTAAGAATGTAAATGTAAAAGTTTCTTTGTCATAGTCTGTCAGGTTGTCCCAGAGCGAAGAAGAGTGGAATTAAAATAATTCATAACAAGGAGGACAAGGATGATCAGGAGCCAATTAAGTAGGTTTTCAATTAAGAGTTAATGTATTTCAAGAACATTTGTTGCCCTTTTGGTAATAAAAGATGAACATGAGGGTGGTACATAATCAGAGCCCTTTATTGCAGGTGTCCTGTGCCTGGGTGTGATGGTCAGGGTCATGTGACGGGGAAGTACGCGTCTCATCGCAGTGCATCCGGCTGCCCACTGGCTGCCAAGCGTCAGAAGGATGGTTTTGTGAACGGAGCTCCATTTCCATGGAAGTCTGGAAAAACTGATGGCATGACATGCCCCACACCTGGGTGTGATGGCTCGGGCCATGTCAGTGGCAGCTTTCTCACCCACCGGAGGTGTGTACTAAATGGGGACAGAATATGGACACGTGTTGTTTCTTGGATTATGAGAAGCATAAATGGCACATATAAATAAGTAAACACATATATTTGTTTCTCTGTCCAGTCTTTCTGGCTGTCCCCGTGCCACTTCAGCCATGAAGAAAGCACGAATGACTGGGGTCGAAATGCTTACAATCAAGCAGCGTGCAAGCAAAGGTGACATTCTGTCACAAAGGAATAGCATCTTCATTCATCCACAGTGATAACATATAGCAGAGTTCATCAACAGACACGATTATAGTGTCCTTAGTGTGTTTAAACAATGCTAAGTCATGTGATTGCACTTGTGGTCTTAAGTCAGTTTCTGCTCTTGTCTAGGAATAGAGAATGATGAGGAAATCAAACAGCTGGATGAAGAAATCAAAGATCTTAATGAATCGAACAATCAAGTGGAGTCAGACATGATTAAACTTAGGACACAAGTAAGCTTCTTTTTTTTCTATTTCTCATCTTCTCAGCAATCAGTCATCTGTCTGTAGTCTTAGCAAACCCTCCTCCTTCCTTGCCCAGATCACCACCATGGAGACCAACCTGAAGTCCATGGAGGAGGAGAACAAGGCCATTGAGCAGCAGAATGACTCACTGCTGCATGAGCTGGCTAACCTCAGCCAGTCGCTCATCAACAGCCTGGCCAACATCCAGCTCCCTCATATGGTACGATACAGACAGGAAGCTTATCACCTACACACTACACCAAGCACTTTATCAAAGGGTCCAGAAATAACTCAGACCTAAAATGTCAATGCTAGAGGATATAATAAGGAAAACCTCATGTATGGCTTGCAAATTTAAACAGCACTCGGCAGTGAAAGTTGTTTGGGTTCCCATGTATGTAATGGGTCACTAATACAGCTGACTTTCTGCCATCTGCTTCTTTATGTATGTTGTTGAGTTTGTCCCAGCTCCATATGCTTCTGTGCTTAGGTCACTTTTCTTACTGATCATTCTACGAAAACAAACTCACACCTCAAATGACTGTCTTTCAGTTGAGTAAAAACATGGCTTAATGTGCCTGCACATACTCATGCATTATCTGCTCATGGCGCTCCATATTGTCCAAGACAGGGTGTGATTGGACAATCCCTGTTTTTAACACTAGCCATGTTGCTAAACAACTGAAACATGTCCTTTCTGAATATGGCTCCTCAGTTCTCCACCTCCACCTCCAGTGAAATGGGATTCAATCCGATAAGTCTTGGCACTCCTCACATCTCACCTGCATTGGATGACTGTTGGCTGTTTCTGTGCTGTTTCTAATTCTCTACATTCTCCATTAGGAATCTGAGGCAAACTTGGATACATAGGCCCTTATTCCTCAAAGTTGTGTGCGGTCAAATCGGATTCCTTATTCAGCAGTTTTGGTGTATCTGTTGGTCTGCTTTGGTGTATCTATTCAGTATCATCAAACTCACACCTGGTCTGAATGCATGTACATTTGAGTGTAACTTTTTAACATTAATGGAAAATGTTTGATTTGCAGTTAAATCATCAAAACCAGTATCAAGATGAGCAACAGTTCTAATAAGTATAGTTAGTAGAGTAGTATAAACAAGAACAATAACAATCAAATAATGTAGACTAATCACAGTTGCAAGTGCAAGATCCTTTTCCTAAAATGGTTAGTGTTAAGGGATCTTTTAGTTTCATTTAGTAAAAGTTATCCTGGGTTCATACAACCGCAATTACATGTGTAACTAGCATTTTAACTCACCCCTCCTATCAATCATCTGTGGTGAAAATTACCTAATGTATTGTATGTGACATGTAAACAAAGGGGCAGGAAATTGTGTCCACACAGCTGAAGCTGATACATCAGCTGCGCTCAGATCACCATTTGTTTTGATGTCGTACATCTCTTTCATGAATCAGTCTCAAATTTGTTTATGTCTTTCTGCACAAATCTGCACTCGTTTCTATGCAACTTTGATGAATAAGGGCCACTGTGTTTCTCAAGTCCACATTCAACTTTTGGCTGTCCATTCTTGTAAAGTATACAGACACCATTCGTTGAGATCTGCAGTATTTGGGGGGTGGGGAAATTATATGTCTAGCTAATAGTATTCTCTCTACACCTCTCCCCTGTAGAAACCGGTGCCACTGAAAGAGGCCCCTGTTAAAAATTACTGCTGTTTACAGATGCCCCACAGAGTAAGACATTCATTTTCCACAGTCTAACTTTATCCTTTTATTGCTCCTATTGCTCCTTATTTTTTCCCTATAGCCCTCCTTTTCGCCATTACACCCACTGTGGTGTGTATATACAGCATTTCAAAAAGGTCTATATGTGTTTCTTCATATGAGTTGAAAAAGCAGTCATAGAGTAAAGTGTATACTGTAGATTACAGCTGACATAGTGTATGCAGCTGGAGTTACAGTATGAGCCATATTTACTTGTTTTCTAATATGTTATGAACCAGACATAATTACATTTAAATAGCTGGTGCTTGTTGATACTCTTGCCTTCCATGGCCCTGCAATATGTGTTTTTATTTCCCTAGTATCAGTGCTGATACACTCATATGCATGAGATTCACCATAATGCATGCACTCATAATACATGCTTTTTTTTTTTGTTTGTTTGTTAATTTGTCCATCTCATGATGTATGGAGTATCCAGGACAGTTTAGAAATCTCATTGTTTCTTTGTTAGATTTGCCTGCGCAGTTATGATGCGAAATTCAATCCTTCCCTAAGATGTACCACTTCCCTGTCTCTTGTTTGTTATATCACAAATACCTCAAAAACATCTCCCTTCGTTGGCTTTCGTTGATTCCAATCTGTTCCACAGGAGCCGATGAACGAGCAGAATTTTGACAGTTACGTGAGCACTTTGACAGATATGTATACACATCAGGACCAGTACCAGAGCCCTGAGAACAAAGCCCTGCTGGAGAACATCAAACAAGCTGTGCAGGGCATCCAAGTGTAGCTCCCTGAGCCACTGCCTCGTTTTTAAGGGTTTGCATTAAGCAAGCACTGATAAGCAAAAAGAAAGAAAAACGACACAAGGAAGAAAAAAAAAAACATGTAAAAAGTATGGATAATGATTATGATTTTTGCTGCTGTAATTAATTGTATTATCTTTCATTATTTATGATTCTGTTATGCTTTTGAGGGGGAAAAAAATAATACATTAATTATTCGTTGCCTTGCTTTAACGATGATTACCAATGGCAAATGTTTTGAGGAACATTCATGTTTTGTACATTTTTCATATGACCTGACATAATGTGATGTACTGTTTATAGCTGCTAATGTATGCACATTTTAGTGTATATGTATTTATTAATTGTAAACAAAAAAAAACCACATTCATTGTTTTAAAAAGCTTAATGACAAGAAGGAAAAAACATAGTGTTGAAAACGTGTTATGAGGGAAACGTAAAGGGCAATCAGCTAACATAAGCTTTTCCTTTTAAAAATAAGAGGAATGCAATGCGTACAGTGTAGGTTCTTCAATGTATGTTAAACCGCTAATTTTTTAAATAATATAAAAGAATTTCATAGAGGTTTGTCATTGTGTTCAGAAAACATTTTGCAGCAGTCAGTGTGGGCACTCTAATGAAGTACACGTGTTGGTCTTTGAGCTTTTATTTGTATCATTTTCAAAACGTAAAATGGATAAAAATGGATAGACAGAATTTTTTTTAATTTTTTATTTATTTATTTTTTTTACGTTTCTGAAACATCATGACACGGAAACCCACTGGTGCAAATCCCAAGATTGTGAGAGAAATATTTCATATCTTCAACCATCCATATTGTATATTCTCCAAATGTGATTCCCATTTGGTTAATTCCAATCACTATGGAAAATATTAAGGAGACAATCCAGCATAAATTATGAATTTATGATCATAAAAATATTAGTAGGTAGTAAAATAGCATATCAGCAATATATGACAATGAATCAGTCATTTATTTAGATATGGGATGCAAACGTTCGGGTATATGCAATTTCTTATTGTAAACATCACAGAAAACTGATTAATGTTTTTACTAAATGTAAAGTATTGAGTTTTATATAAATCTTTTACTACAATCATGTTTTAGGGTTTAAACATGAGTCATCGAATCCAAATGGATGAAGGCATATGCATTATAGTTTTACATTTCTCATGTTCTGTTTTGCACAGGGACACCTTTGTTTCCATGTTTTGATGTTTTATATATATATATATATATATATATATATATATATATATATATATATATATATATATATATATATATATATATATATATATATATATATATATATATATATATAAAAACACACACACACACACACACAAATGGGGATGTGCCCAGGAGCTTGACTAGTGTGGAAAATGTTTTGCAGAGAGTTACTTCGTTTGTGAATGTTTGAATAAGTATGTGCTGGACTTACAGGGTTAACGTCACTGTCCAATTCATCACTATGTCAATCTAATGCATTATCATGTATAAAAAAAAAAAATGTAAAAAAAAAACACCTGTATATCAGCATCAGATGCAAAGCACGTGACATGTTTCTCTGTCAGTGTTGCAGACATAAGCATTATGGGTATGTCATTTCAGAGTACCATGTATCAAGGGCAGTATTTATTACATTTGTGGAAATCTGTATTTTATTATCACATTCTTGACTTTTTGGGTTTTGTCTGTGGTGAATCCGAAGCACTTTAAAGTCTGAGAATCACGGAAACCTAAGGAAGGTTTTACAGAAGCTTTTTACTAACTTGGACAATGGCATGTTGTACAGGCCTAAAATCCTCAATTAACCGTTGATGGATGACTATAAGAGCAATCGGTTCCAGAGCGAGCAGAAATGTTTACTGGCATGACCAGTTGAAATGACTTCGTGATGCATAAGGATATATATGTGCACTCAAGAGTTGTAGACAGAAATGCACTTGACCTCAACGTATTAAACTCCCTAAGCATGTCCCCATTTTTTTAAAATATTGACAACACATGCTGGCATTAAGCAGTATCGTATTAATGCTTCAGTTTAGTGGTTTAAGAGTCGGTTGTGTATACTAAGCATGATCTTCATAAAAATACATCCGGTTACCATGCTGTCACCACTATTCTTAGCTATTTTCTTTATTCATTTTAGGCTAGTGCAGCATTTTTTTTTAAAGAAATCACGCCAAGGTGCTAATCATTCTCATGTATCATGCATTCAAACAGAATAACAGATCAGCTTCTTTCTCTTCTCTCCAAAGCTTTGTGTATGCAGCTGCCAGTGTAGTAACGCTTCTAATAGACTGATAGCAAAATTTCCTTTCATAATCTCCCATTACTAATTCAGCAGGAAAAAGGACAATAAGCACAATTTTGCTGCTCACCTTTTGTTCTAACATATTGTAGTATCTAATTAAAAATGTTATCTGTAACTATTTAAATAGAAAACACTAAGTACAGTATCACATGCCTGAATGCAGAATACTTTTCTTATTATTAATTGTGAATTCATCAGGTTACAAGTTTCCATTTGAAGAGGACTTCAATGAATCATTTTAAAACAGAATTTTATATTCGAAAAGAAACATGGCTTTTTCTTATCTTGCTCTCTAACTCTAGCTCTTTCTTTTTTTTAATTACATGGCATGATTTTGGTTGATATGATACTTTTGGTTGATATGATACTGTAAATGTTTAAGATCACAAGTTGCAGTGATATTTCATTCTGAAATTGTGAACTTTGTACAATTTTTATTATGCTGGTGTTGACATCTCTTAATCAATAAAACTTGTGTTGCCACATGGCACATCTCCTTGCCTTAGCATTAAAATATAC
This sequence comes from Cranoglanis bouderius, assembly GCA_023630585.1. NCBI lineage: Eukaryota > Metazoa > Chordata > Actinopteri > Siluriformes > Cranoglanididae > Cranoglanis > Cranoglanis bouderius. Next base: position 11,830,847 of record CM042547.1, read on the forward strand.
GTAAAATACAAGTCGAACTAAACGCCAACAGGGTCGATGGGGATGCCTCTGCCATCAAGACGTCTAGTCCTAATTTGTATGCCAGAAATAACTTTAAAATACTTCAGACATACTGTAAAGGAAGCGATTAAAGAAAAAACTATTTCTGACATTTGGCCTTGCTTTGACTTTGACACTGTTTGGCTCAATTCTAAATGCTAATCAGTTCATCTGCTGGTTACAATGATAATTCCATATAAATACTACAACCATTCAACCAGTCGTTCTTGATATATTGCGCAAACAAGAATCTCAGACAGACAGACAGACAGACAGATGTCGGACAGACCAGTGGCAAAATCGTAATAAGCCAAAAAATGGGCCTTAAATTCCTGATCATGAATGTGTAAGCAACAAACAGTATGAGAAACAGATATGAAGCTAAAAAAAAACTATTTCAGACATCTGACCTTGCTGTGACCTTGTCCCTGTTTGGTCAATTCCAAAGTCTAATCTGCTGGTTATAATGATAATTCCAAATAATTCCTAAAAACATGCAAACAAAGCACAACCATCTCTGTCCTGAAGATTTTTAAGTGATGATACTAGAGATCGATTGTGTTAAGTTTTATAGGGATGACAACACTCCAAAATGTGCTTGATGAACACAAAATTATTTCTCTGATTATATCCCAATTGCCAAACCCAACAACAACAAAAAAACAAAGTTCGTAGAAGTTGAGAAAAGAAAAAAGAAAATACACACATTAGCTTTTTAAATGACCAAACGCTTATGCAGTTAATTTTTCTTGTAAGATAAAAAAAAACAAAAAAACACTACTATTACTTTTCAAAATGAAAAATGTTGATTCTTCAAATATTTAAGCAAAATACAAGCGAAATTCAGAAATTCAGAAATCTCATCTCTCCCGAGGCGATGGTGTGGTATTATTGCACTATTACAACAAGGCGCATGTGTCGCTGTGTTAAATTGAAGAAAGGTTAGTGATTAATGAATTTTCCAGTGGATCCATACATTTAAAAAAGCTAATGTGTGTATTTCTTTCTTTTTTTTTTTTAAATGAAGCAGAGGCAAGTGCCACAAGCTGTGAGTGACTGTGAGTAGCTGAGTGAAAAAGATTATGCTCTAGAATTTACAAGCACCGGGGGCAGCTTCGCCTGTAACTGAAAAGAGGTGAAAAGATGGACTCCCAAACAAAGTGCTACATATGAATCCCCAGTATAATGCAGGAAACACGGAGCTCGTTTAGAGCAACCTATATTGTTGTGAAAGAAAGCGTGGCCTCGTAAAAGTCAGCGAGCTAACTGGTGCAGCAGTCGGCCCTGTACACAGGTCAGATCATTCTTGTGCTGGTGTCACAGTGCACATGGCCAAGCACAGGAAAAATCACTTTATAAGTATTACAGTAGCTGAATCTGCACTGTAAGAAATTTAGAGTTGCCACAACAACCAATTTCCACTGGCTTTTTCTTGTGTATTCAACTTCTGGAACTAATTAGTTAGAAATAGGGTGTGTAAGCTCGCTAGATCAGTAGTCAGGGAGTCGGCTATTTTAAGGGCTGTCTCAATCGCAAAATCTGTCAAGTGCACTGGAATGTTCAGTCCCTAAAAAAATCCCACAATGCACTGCAAAAACCAGGGCGAAAATCGATGCTCACTATGTTCCCTTATTGGAAATTATGTCATATTTTCTGAAGCCTCTCAGCTCAAAAACAAATGGCGGACAAACTCTCAGCCAACTTTGTTTGTAAGGCTTACTTTATTTGATGTTCTATATACGGTTCGAGTCTAATGACTTTGTTTAATGATTTTTTTTTTTTTTTTTTAAATCCACTAGCTTGCCAACGATCATGCTTGATTAAGCTAATAAATTCATATGACATATAATGTCAAAAAGATATCGGTCCTGTCTGTTGTTGATAAACGCGAGAACGTAGTGATGTTGCCAGAAATTGAGCCATCAGTATCCCAGATGTGTAGTGAGCCAGGGTCCTTACCAGCACCTGAACCCGTGTACACGATATACTGGGAGCTAGGGAGCTGATTGAGACACACCCATAGTTAGAGAAAAAAAAATTAGAATATCCTTGATGGAACAATTACATGGAATCATCATGACATCACAGAAGCATGGCTCACAGCAATGGATCATTCCAGAGCTCTCAATTCCGCCAACCAGAATTCAGCAATTCCAGAGAAAGGTAAATGTGTCTCTCTCCTGCTCTCTATCTCTCTTTTTCTTTCTCACACACACCAATCCAACAAAGTAAATGTAAGATAACAGAAGTTCATAGAAGTTCAGAAAATCTATGTGTAATTAGCTTCAGCGCTAACAGACTTGTGTGTTTCGTGTGAGTGTGAAACAGTGACTGTGTAGTGGACTATATCCTCTAGAGGTTTCAGTACTACTGTGTCTGTAAACATCTATAATCACATATAAACAATTATCCCAGAAAGATCCTGAATGCTAGTGTTTGATAGAAGTGTCACTTTTGAAGATTAATTAGGAGTCTGGCGTTCTAGAGGAAACTGTTATCTTCACAGAAATTCAGAGTTGAGTTTTGTTTTTGTGTTAAAATTAAAATTACCCTGATAAACTTGGCTAAAACTCATGGTAATCAGTACTCGATGAAACATCCACAAACTGATCGTATTCAGGCGTTCTAGCACAAGCCGGATGCGGACATGTGAGTTGGGTTGTGGCTTTTTGGAGGGAACACTGCGTGTGTTGAATGTTTTTTTTTCTTTCTAACTTTTAAAATAGCCAGTTTCAGCTAACGTCTGATAAACCCACTGATTACATCTTTAAATATTGGTAACTGATGTGGTTTAGGACACAGTGTGACTCAATGCAAGCAAGAAATTTGAACAAAGCATTGGTTGAATGTTGTGTTTAAATGGGGCCTTTTTTATAACCATTTAATTTTTAGTGCAGTTTGGTATTGTTTATGGTCCCTAGGCTCCGCCTCCCAATGTCTGAAGCTGGATTTGTAGTGAAAAGCTAGAAGTGATGCGGATGACAATATAGTGCCACTCTGAGGTTAAATTTGTGAATTAGACTATACCTGCTATTTCACAAAATTTAATAAGGAATGATGATGCAATTTTAATAATTATAAAGTGAATAATAATAATAATAATAATAATAATAATAATAATAATAATAATAATAATACATCAATGATGTTTATGCTATCATTGTGATGGTATTTTTAGTGTTTGTTTACAGTAGCTGTGCTTAGTTCTTCTGTTTCTCTCCTCTCATCCTGCAGAAATGCATCGCCGCAGTCCCAGACTGAACATGAATGGGTATTATAATCCCAATCAACAAATCTCCTATAGGGAGACCCCTACCAGGTGTGTGTGTGTGTGTGTGTGTGTGTGTGTGTGTGTGTGTGTGTGTGTGTGTGTGTGTGTGTGTGTGTGATACATTAATTCAGCAAACAAGTTCTCCATCTCAGTTTGTCTATATCTGTTTGTTCTTTCTCTTTCACTCACTCCATGATCTTCAGGAGGAGGACCCGCAGAGTGGGCGGGGTCTTGCTCACCACAATGAGTGAAATCATATTGAGTGATTATCAGAGACTGGAAACAAGTGAGTTCCTCAAAGTGGTCAAATTTCACATGTAACAAGTCTTTAAGTAAGATGGACTATAAAGTAAATGTGTCTGCTTCATCATAACAAACTCATTGTCATGTCCTGATATAAGATAATAATACACATCTTCCAGCAGGTACAAGTATTATCTCTTTCCATAGTAACATAGATATTTATAATAAAATATTTTTAAAAAAAAAATTAAAAAAAAGAGCGAGAGAAGAAGGTAGAAGCTGCATTAGCCACATTTGTTAGCTACTGTGATACATCACCACATCCGCCATATTGGAAAGGAACAAAATTTGATTGTAAGACAATGCAACCTGCCTTAAATCCAACATAATCTCCCTCACAAAATCAACAACAAAAAAAAACATTGGGCTTTGTTTGTTAATTGTTTAGCAAATTTGTGTGTAAATTTTTTGTAGGCCAAAACAAACTAAAAATTCTCACAAACTAAAAATCCTTGCTGGTTTGTTTCATATTCATCAGCCATAAATTATTAAGCACGTTCACTGCACAGCCGAATTAAATAAAAGGCAAATCTCACTGAAAGCAAAAAAAAAAACATGGAGACTAAAAAGCACCTCCTAAGCACAGCATGCACTAATTGTTTCAGTAATGCAGCTCAGCCACTACATACATGCAGTATATAGGTATGCATCATATCGTATGAGATGAAGGAGAAGCAGTGTATGCTCTTTGCCATTGTGGCAATCTATCTGCGGCAAAAGGGCGAGCGGCAATTAGCTTAGCTTAATTTATGGCCTCTTCGGCCGCAGCCTCCGTGTTTCCTGGGTAAAGTGTCTGGCTTTTGGCGCAGCTCTTTCCCAGGCACCAGAGCCACACACGTCGGCCTTAGATCCTCTCTCCTTCTGCTAGAGAACACGGGTGGCTACAGATCACGTGTGCTCTACTGTCTTCACTCCCATTGGTAGTCGCTGCACCAAGTCGCTCCAAATTTCAACTATTGAACTATTCTCAACTTTGTCGCATCGCTGGCCACGCCCACATGTAGTCACCATGTCCCAGGAATTGAAAACGAATGGTCTCCAGTCACTTTGCCGCTGCGAGTTGCTGTATGTGTGAACGTAGCTTAACGCTTCCTCCTCTTGCAGGGCGCCATTATTTTTGTCGTAATTAAAAGACTAGTCATATTGTTTTAATGCATGGATTATTTAGGATCACTTTCTTTCCACGAATTACTATCAAACAACTGAATTTCACAAAATGTCCTTTAAATTTGTGTGTAATTGAAATAGTTAAGTTATTTAAACTTGACAGTGTACTCTGTGTATAAAATCACAGCAACTCATCAACAATTATATGATTTATAGCTTTATAATTTACGGTTTATAATTTCTTATTTTGAGGTATCAAATGTTCCTCAAAAGCTACACAAAGTTAGTATTTTCAATCAAATTGTAGCTTCTGATGACTGAAGTCAATTGGGCATCCATCACCGTCTCCATGACGACGAGCCGCTGTCTCACAAGGCCATGTGCGTTTTATGGGTTGAAGCTTTGGAGCTACTCTTTATTTTTCATTTTTCTGGAATACTTTTCTCAGTTTACATGCAGCCAGAGTTTATTGACTGTCTCACCTCCTACAAACTTCAGAACATCTGTCTGGAGACTTTTAGTACTTCTGTATAAAAATATAGAAATAGCAAATATACTGTAAATATTATTCTGTATTGGAATATAATATATATAATAAACAAATATATAAATATTGCTCTGTATAGAAGTGTAGAATAATAAGTCTGTGGCATGTTTAAACAAAAAATGTGTCACTTCAGCTTTGCAGCACACTTTATTCTGTGTGTTTCTTTCAGGGCCTGTTCTCGCTCGCGAACGTCTGTTATTTATGCGTCGACCCACAGGTGAGACACACACACACACACACACGCACACACACACACACACACCTTCTGCTATTAACACACATTTGTATAAAACCTTTTTTTTTAAATTTCTTTTAGAGGGTCGCAGGGAAGCTGCAGTAGATATTCAACAACGTAACTACAATCTCCTCTTGTAAGTTTGTAAGTGTGTGTGTGTGTGTGTGTGTGTGTGTGTGTGTGTGTGTGTGTACACTCTGCATGACCATTCTGTCCCTCCATCTCTCCTCAGGTGCACATGTATAAAGTTCATGTATGTTCTTATAAACATCATCGTGCTGATTGGTGGTGAGTTTGTACATACATACATTATCTTTTTCATTCACTTATTAAAAGCAAACTCATTATATGCTACTTTTACCTGCCACATGTGTTGATGCCATGTGTGTGTGTTGTGTGTTTTTCTGTGCAGTTTATATTTCCTTCTATATTGATGCATACAGGTTTCAGGGAGACACATATGTAAGTGACATTTCTGCCTTAACACTTAATGATGATGTACAACTTTACTTAATCACGTTAAGGGTGTAGGGTATTGTGTTCATTGTTATATAATACATGGTGGGCAGTGTTAGCTCAGTGGGTAAGATGTTAGACAACTGATTGAAAGGTTATGAGTTCAAACCCCAGCACTGCCGAGCTACTACTGTTGGGCCCTTGAGCAAGGCCCTTAACCCTCAACTGCTCAGATGTATTCATGAGGTAAATGTAAGTTGCTCTGGATAAGGGAGTCTGCCAAATGCTGTAAATGAATAATGTGTAGGGTTTGGGGTTTATGCTCAATTCCTTCTTTCTTTTTTCCTTCTGTCATCTGCTTTAGGCACAGACAATGTCACTGATACAAACCCTAAATAGGGGAAGGCAAGAATATAAAGTAAGAAACTGTGTGTGTGTGACACACACACACACACACACCCACATATCCAAACACATCCACACACAGTATCATTTTTTAATCACTAACCAATAAGTGATGTCACTGCCTTAACACTTAATGTTAATGTAGGGTACAGGGTGTAAGGTGTTTAGAGTGTAGGACATAATATTTAGGGTGTAGGACATAGTGTTTAGAGTGTATGGCATAGTGTTTAGAGTGTATGGCATAGTGTTTGGAGTGTAGGGCATAGTATTTAGAGTGTAGGACATAGTGTTTAGAGTGTATGGCATAGTGTTTGGAGTGTAGGGCATAGTGTTTAGAGTGTAGGACGTAGTATTTAGAGTGTAGGACATAGTATTTAGAGTGTAGGACATAGTGTTTAGAGTGTATGGCATAGTGTTTGGAGTGTAGGGCATAGTGTTTAGAGTGTAGGACATAGTATTTAGAGTGTATGGCACAGTGTTTAGAGTGTAGGACATAGTATTTAGAGTGTAGGACATAGTATTTAGAGTGTAGGACATAGTGTTTAGAGTGTATGGCATAGTGTTTGGAGTGTAGGGCATAGTGTTTAGAGTGTAGGGCATAGTGTTTAGAGTGTAGGGCACAGTGTTTAGAGTGTAGGACATAGTATTTAGAGTGTAGGACATAGTGTTTAGAGTGTATGGCATAGTGTTTAGAGTGTAGGACATAGTATTTAGAGTGTAGGACATAGTGTTTAGAGTGTAGGACATAGTGTTTAGAGTGTAGGGCACAGTGTTTAGAGTGTAGGACATAGTGTTTAGAGTGTAGGACACAGTATTTAGAGTGTAGGACATAGTGTTTAGAGTGTAGGACATAGTGTTTAGAGTGTATGACACAGTGTTTAGAGTGTAGGACATAGTATTTAGAGTGTAGGACATAGTGTTTAGAGTGTAGGACATAGTGTTTAGAGTGTAGGACATAGTGTTTAGAGTGTAGGGCATAGTGTTTAGAGTGTAGGGCATAGTGTTTAGAGTGTAGGACATAGTGTTTAGAGTGTATGACATACAGTGGGGGGGAAAAGTATTTGATCCCCTGCTGATTTTGTACGTTTGCCCACAGACAAAGAAATGATCAGTCTATAATTTTGTCTCTCACTGTTAAAATACACCTACCATTAAAATTATAGACTGATCATTTCTTTGTCAGTGGGCAAACATACAAAATCAGCAGGGGATCAAATATTTTTTTCCCTCACTGTAGTGTTTAGAGTGTAGGGCATAGTGTTTAGGTTTTAGGGTGTAATGTGTAGGGCTGTCCAGTGTCCATTGTATCCAGTGTTGTCCATTTTATTTCCCAGTGAATAAAAGACAATAAAAGTGCTGGGCAAATAGGATAACTTGGGCTGATTTTTATACATATACGTTGGCTCTTCATCATGCACTGAACATTTTATTGATTTATTTCACAGGAATTTGAAAAAATCGCACACAGTGCGCTTAGCTGTCACAGGGCTGATGATATTGGAATGACTGACTACGCACTGGAGTCTTTAGGTAACACATTAACTCTCATGTCGTTTATGTCAAAATCAGCCATTTGCATTTTTTCTTAAAAACGGGATAAAACTGGAGCTCCTGAGTGGTGCAATAGAAAAACGTTCGCTGTCATGAGATCACAAGTTTGAGCCCCAGTTGTGCCGATTGTATAACAGGGCAGAACATACATCAGGGAGCTATCAAAATAAGTCTGGGACAAATTTCTGGAAAAGGATCAGTCAGGGTTTGATTATAAAAAAAATATCCCAAACTTTGAACATCAGTAAATCTGTTTATAAAAATCTCCACAACTCTGCCTAGAGGAGGCTGTTCACCAAGAGTCAGTGAGCAGGTAAAGAGGGGATTAGTCATAGATGCAACCAACAGAACTACAAAATGTGGAAAGGTTGAAGTAGGAGTGATTGAAGAGGGAGTGAATCGTATCAGTGTTGTTTATATTGCTAGTAACAGAGATGGGAATCAGATACATTGAGTGATGTATAATACATCACCAGCTGTTTATAACGTGCTATAACATGTAGAAAGATGGCCCGGGTCAATGGGACAGAACATAACTATGTAGTGAACAGAACAGTAGGGTTAAAGAGGTCAAACACAGTGTTAAGTATTAACACTGTATTAACATATATTACACTGGTATTAATCCCACTGTCTCATTTTCATTAACATTTCCTGCTTTTCCCGGATCTGTTTTATCTGTTGATCATCGTGTGTGTGTGTGTGTGTGTGTGTGTGTGTGTGTGTGTGTGTGTGTGTGTGTGTGTAGGCTCCACTGTGATACGCAGTTCACAGACCTATAAACCCATATACTGCAATGATTTCCAGTTTGGCTTCAGTATATGGTGCAGAAATAACGGACCTGAAACAGTTATACAGGTAACTCTGTCCCTAATGTCTTAGAGAAACAAAAATGGATGATTCTGTGATTTTTGTCGAATGAAACGTGATTTTTTTTTTTCATTTTGTGTTAAACACAAACACAGCTGTAAATGATTCTTTTTCTACCCAAAATGAACATGCACTAAGCCTTATTTAACATGAAAATACAACCATAACGCCATTAGTAACTGTGTAAATCGCTTAATAAATGTCTGGTGTGTGTGTTTATGTTTGTATCTCTACAGCCGGAGGTCTTCCCCGGTAGATGCTGGGGATTCAGAGGTTCTCAAGGGCACCTGGTCATCTCTCTGTCCCAACCTGTACGAATCACCCATGTTAGCCTGGAGCACCTGCCCCGAGTGCTCTCACCCACTGGCTATGTCAGAACCGCACCGAAGGACTTTGCAGTTTATGTGAGTTGACACAAACACACAACCACATAAACACATATTAACAATTAAACATGAGCCAAAAAAAGTACTAGTACTGTAAATCTTTTTCCTCCTGTCTGACTAATAACATGGGATCACAAATAAGCTTTATGAGTCATTTCTGATATATCGCACTTTAAACCAACGAATAAATTTACTCCTCCAACCAATCAAAGCACAGCAATAATAATGTGTTAATACAGATTTCTGCTCTACAATCTACTAATAATATTAAACATGAAATCTTACAGTTAATTACGCTTCCTACAGGGAATTATCATTGAGAAAGAGGAAGAAAAATGGCTCGGAAAATTCACCTATGACCAGGATGGAGAACCGATTCAGACCTTCGAACTTCCGGTGAGAGGAAATGATGCAATTCCTCACTATCAAAGGTTGTAAAATGTGTGACTGAAGGCAGTGGGGAATCGGTCTGTAAAGATTCATAAATTCAAACCAGCGCACAGAGCTCAGTATTTCCAGTACAACCCCACAAATTCAAAACTGCATAAACAGGCTGTGTACACACATAACATGAAAATGATCTTCTCACATCAGTCATTTATTTTGAAGAATATATATATACAGTGGGGTGCAAACATCTGAGAGCACTCGTGAAAATGCTTCTGTTTTGCATCCATTTCTAATTTATTTTGTAATATTATTACTAACAACCTGAGTGTAAAGTAGAATCTGAGAAATATTTATATGAATTTCAGAGTTTCTTAGTATTTGGTACATTCCCCTTTTCTTTAACAACAGCGTGCACTTGAGCTGGTATGGACTCCACAAGTTTGTTTAAAACGTGATGATCCATGTTGTATCAAATCCATTGGAGGCTCCGTACATGGTTGTGATAACTGATGAACAATTTACATTACTTTGTGGTGTTTTTCAGATCTCTCCGAGTGAGGTGTATGGGCTGGTTGTGCTGAGGGTCCTCAGTAATTGGGGTCACCCTGAATACACCTGTGTGTATCGCTTCAGGGTCCACAGCCTGCCAAGGAGCGGATAAAAAATAAAATTAAGTAGATGAGAAACATGTAAAGCAGGCAAAACAAAAACAAAAAGAAAGAAAACAACAAATCCCTCAAAATAGAATACAAATAAAATAAATAAAATAGAAAATAACGAAGAAAGAAGTACAAAAACAAAATTCAAAGAAATAAAAATATATAATGAGAAATATAACGACCCCCACAAATAATAATTTGTGGTTTATTATTGTTTATTAATTAAAATAAATAATAATAAACCACAAATTAAGAACAAATAAAAGTTCTATTCCATTGGGCACTGTGAGCACCCCATAAGCTTTGTGATTGCGGTGATGCTCCAACCCAGTCGTCTGGCCATAACAATTCAGCCCTTCTTAGAGTCACTCAGGTCTTCACACCTGGCTGTTTCTCCCACCTCCAGACTACGAGAACCAACGGTTTATCTTCTAATAAATCCCTGACCTTGACATGCACCGTTGTTACGAGATAATCAACGTTATTTTCTTAATCTGTGAGCGATTATAAATACGTTTTTGCTCATCAGTGTATAACGACATATAATCTCACTTTCCGGTGTCACCCAGAAGAGGATGGGTTCCCATTTGAGTCTAGTTCCTCAAGGTTTCTTCCTCATGTCTTCCGAGGGAGTTTTTCCTTGCTATCATCACCTCTGGCTTGCTCATTGGGGATAAATCTATATCTATATCCGGATATCTGTAAAACTGCTTTGTGACAATGTGCACTGTTAAAAGTGTTATAAATAAAGTTGAAAAAAATAACATAAAAAGTAATTGAATTGTGAATTGAATGACAAAAAAGTAAACAAATAAAAGTAAACAAACCAAAGAACAAAAAATAAAGTAAAATAAAAATGAAATAAAATGCATTTTCAAAAACAACAAACTGTTTTTTATGTTTCTATTTATGTGTACACAAAAATACATTTATTTATAAAAAATATATAACAAACAAACTAACAAAAACAAAAGAAATGTTTATACACACACAACAAAACCTTTTCCAGCCTGATGAGCATCAACAACTCTTTTTCTGAGGTCCACAGAAATCTCCTTTGTTCGTGCCATGATACACTTCCACAGACATGTGTTGTGAAGATCAGACTTTAATAGATCCCTGTTCTTTAAATATAATAGAGCGCTCACTCACACCAGATTATCATCCTATTGATTGAAAACACCCGACTCACCTTCAAATTAACTGCTAATCCTAGAGGTTCACATACTTTTGCCACTCACAGATATGCAATATCCTCAATAAATAAATGACCAAGTATAATATTTTTGTCTCAGTTGTTTAATTGGGTTCTCTTTGTCTACTTTTAGGACTTGTGAAAATCTGATGATGTTTTTGGTCATATTTATGCAGATATATAGAAAATTCCACCACTGTAAGTAAACATCTGTTATGTGAAATAGCTTATTCAGGTCAGTACTAAATAAAAAAACAAAATGCAATATTTATGATCTGTCTTCTTCTTCTTCTTCTTCTTCTTCTTCTTCTTCTTCTTCTTCTTCTTCTTCTTTTTTTTTAAATTATTAACATTTTGCAGAGTCTGCAAGGCATATGTAAACTTATGACCTCAACTGTAAATGCTATCTTGCTGCAACATACTACAGGGAAACCACTTTTATAGGTGAACATGTTCTCAGAGTAAAGCCTGATGTATAACTGAGATGAATAACCTAAAATAATAACACATTACTTACTGTGCCGTGCAGTAAGTGTAAAGTAAAGTAGTTTACTTATGTCTGCAACAAAGCTTCAGCTCGTGTAACATAAATGACACATACACAAGGTCTTTACAGTTCTAATTGGGAAATATTAGTTAATTAAACTTAGAATTGACACATTAACTCTAGCTATGTTATACAGAGACGCTGAAAAACTAGAATTAGCAAGTATATAATTACTAACTATTTAACAAGCAATGTGAAATTTACCTTACAGTGATGAACAAAGAATAATAACACTAGTATAAACTAACGCATGCGGGCAGAGTATGCAAGCCCTTTTCTATTGAAGAAACAGGGATGGTACTGTACAAACACCTTCAGGAGAATAATAATGAGAACTTGTAACAGGTAAACATGTAACAAAAAAAGGGGGGGGGGGGGCATTGACAAGTGGAGGAAAGTAGATCATATCTCATCAATAGTATCACCAAAATATCTCTTATAGTGTTTCAGTCACATGTTTTCATTTCATTAGTTAAATAAAAAGATTTCAGAAGTGAGTCAGATTCAATTAAAAAATGTCTGTTTATGGATAAAAAAAAATTGCCAAACAAAATTTAAAAAATAATAATAAATAAATAAAAACTGGTTGGAAATGTCAATATAATAGCAAATAATATATTTTAAATTAAATGACTGGGCAATAGCAGGGGTGTTAGCTAAATGAGAGTATAAATTAGACCAAAACTTCTGACTGATTTCACAGTAAAAAGAAATAAACGTATTAACGTTTTATGTCCATAAAATGATCAGGTGAGTATGCACAAACCCCATGAGCAAATGAAAAAAAGCACCATGAGAAAACGTCATGATTCCGCACATGCGCACTGACGGGGCGCTCAATTCTCCGGAACACCGGTAGACAGCGTGATGTGGTCACGTGACCGGAATTAAAGATGTCTGCTACAGAAGAAGACACGGAGCTAAGAGACCTTCTGATTCAAAATTTGGAAAACAATGGCGTTCTTAACAAGATTAAGGTAATTTCATATTTGTTGTTTATAAGTATATAAGTTTAACACGCAGTGTTGACTTTGGTATATAGCCCAACAAGTAAATGCTAAAGTTGCAGCTAACTGTGTTAGCTGACTAGACTGACTGAATGACAACAAACAGTAGCTAGGGTCTCAGCGTACCTGGTCATTTTTAACGGCTGGATTTTGAGCTTTGCAGCTAAGTTTGATGAGATTAATGGGAAAACTCACCTATAAAACACATTAAATATGTTCATTTAAAAATATTCGTCATATGTTTGGTGTTAATTTGTTGGTCGGTGATGTATTCTTGTTATTTCCAAAAAAGTTAGCAGTCCTGTGCCTCGCTGACGTCACAGGGGGACATTGTTACTGATCTCAAATGTTGACCTAAACCTTAAAACATTAAAGCGCAAGAGCATCTTTTCCCACTCACCATTTTCTCAAAACCATTGGTGTTATCATGAAAGTTGAAGCTTTGGAACCTGATCTGTTTGACGCTCAGATGAACAGGTGAGAGAGATGAGCAGAATAAAGGGCTAAAGCGCTGCTGCATCGGCACATCTCACTGTGGCTCTTACTGTAGCTCTGACTCCACTGCAGCAAAAGGCTTCCCTGCACTACTGTACAATCCTCATATCATTCTGTAACATACTGTAAACAGTAGCGGTTTTATTTCTGTTTCCTCAGACCCTGCACATATTATATATTTTTCACTCCTTCATCTTTGGTTATTTTCACAATTGCTTCATTATATCCAATCTGTAACTCCATTATTCTACATGGTGTCCCAAAAGTCTGCATACATAGGGGAAATTAACACTTTTTAGCAAAATGTTATCAAATAAAGTTTTTGCAAAATATAACTTTATTTGCAAAACATCCTGTACATGATTGTCATTTCTTTGTAAACACACACAGAGTCATCTCTGCCACTCATGATGGCACTCAGTTGTGTAACACATCTAGTGTTATGCATGTAATTGCATGTCCATTGCAACCTTGCGACAGCTTCCCGATCCAGCCATGAGAATGATTTCAGTACGTTCTCCTTTTGTCAGACATTCTTAAAGGCTATCTGAAATATATAAGTATGAAATTTTTTGGGAGATATTTTGCTGAAAAGTGTTAATTTCTCCAATGTATGGAAACTTTTGGGACACCCTGAATTGTTATTAAAACTTGTCCCTTAGTTAGATGCTATTTTCTTCAATATTGTGAAGTGAAAGTGACATCTGAAGGCCAATGTATGGTAACCCATACTTGGATTTTGTCTTCTGCATTTAACCCATCCAAGTTAGTGCACACACATTAGGAGTTGTGAGTAGTGAACACACACGCTACAAACCGTAAACACACCCGGAGCAGTGGGCAGCCATTTTTGCTGCGGCACCCGGGGATCAGTTGAGGGTTAAGAGCCTTGCTCAAGGGCCAAACAGTGGCAGCTTGGCGGTGCTGGGATTTGAACTCACAACCTTCCGATCAGTAGCCCAACTTCTTAACCACCACCCCACGGTTAACAGTCTGACAGTGCACTTGTCTGGTCTGTTTAGTATGTTATCATATGTGTAAAGTACTTGGCAAAATAAAGAGACTCTGATTCTGATAAGCAGGTAGTCAGACAGCACTGTGGATAAACCATTAACCACAGTGAAAATAGACCAACGAATCGGTGTCACTGAAAGAAGATTTAACTTAAGAAAAAAAGTCAACCCAGATTGTTGTTTTGATTCGGACTGCAGCAAATGTGCCCAGTGTGAAAACCACCCAAGTGTGAGTGTGTTTCTCACACTCTGAGACCATCTGTGTTTCCTGTATGGAATGACATTACTTAAAGACTTTACAGTATCTCACAAAAGTGAGCCCTCACATTTTTGTAAATATTTTTTTATATCTTTTCATGGGACAACACTGACGAAATGACGCTTTGCTACAATGTAAAGTAGTGAGTGTACAGCTGGTATAACAGTGTAAATTTGCTGTCCCCTCAAAAAAACTCAACACACAGCCATTAAAGTCTAAACCGCTGGCAACAAAAGTGAGTACACCCCTAAGTGAAAATGTCCAAATTGGGCCCAAAGTGTCAATACTTTGTGTGGCCACCATTATTTTCCAGCACTGCCTTAACCCTGTTGGGCATGGAGTTCACCAGAGCTTCACAAGATGCCACAGGAGTCCTGCTAGAGTTATTTTGAGGGGACAGCAAATTTACACTGTTATACAAGCTGTACACTCACTACTTTACATTGTAGCAAAGTGTCATTTCTTCAGTGTTGTCCCATGAAAAGATATAATAAAATATTTACAAAAATGTGAGGGGTGTACTCACTTTTGTGAGATACTGTATATCCAGATGATTAAACACTGTTTAACAGATTAGTGTCTGTTTGTCCGTTTACAGGCTGAGCTTCGAGCTGCTGTATTTCTGGCTTTAGAGGAGCAGGACAGAGTGGAGGTAACTAAAAGCAGTCTAACCTTTAACATTTACATATTTATGACTGTGAATGTCTAAGATTCTGAATAACTGTCATGTCTCGTTTGCCCTCACTAGAATAAAACTCCACTCGTAAACGAGAATCTGAAAAAGAGTCTCGGCACTAAAGATGGTAAGTATTTTATTTTTTTTTTTTAATGATTATTTTGGTCAGTTATTTTGATGAATTAACCTATAAACACCACCTGTCTTAACTATTAACTAATTCTTTGCAGGACGCCTTGTTGCCAGTTTAATCACAGACTTTCTGCAAGTGTTCAATCTCGACTTCACCCTTGCAGTTTTTCAGCCAGAAATTAACACGGTATTTGGATGTTCATTACTTCTCATAGAAATGTACGAATGGCTTGTATGTGGTGAGGAAACGAAATGCACCTCCTTGCAAAAAATAGTCAGACCCTTTCATTTCATTTCTTTCATTTTATAAAATGAACGACACCCTACATGCCACATTGTGCTATTTTCTTTAGATGTGTTCTTTAGATATTGTTTTTAGATATGTTTGCCTTTCAAGGTCTCAGGGTTTTATAAGTCACAACACTTTTTGTAATATTTGGCAAACTCTTTCTCTTCACATTCTGTCAGCTGTACATAAAATATCTGCTCAGAGGAGAAACTTGTGTCTGCAGAATAAACAAATGATGTGGTACACCCTCATCCGGCCAGTCAGGACGAGGAGGTGTCACTATTGTCAGTCATGTCTGTCTAATCTTGAAAGGCTTTACACCAGCATTCAAGTGATATGGTGTGTTATCATGAAAGTAGCCATTAGAAGATTGGTAAATTGTGACCACAAAGGGGCGCACGTGGTGAGCAGCAATACTCAGTCAGGCCGCGGCTTTCAAATGACGCTCGATTGGTATTAAGGGGCCCAGTGTGTGCCAAGAAAACATTCTTCACGATGTTACACCACCACCACCAGCCTGAACTGTTGGCACAAGGCAGATTGGAGCCATGGATCCATTCTGTTGATGCCAGATTCTGACACTGTTCTCTACATGCTGCAGCAGAAATTGATATTCATCAGACCAGGTGATATTTTATTGTCTGAGATAATTTCTCAGTCTGGTGTCTTGCAACAAAATGTCATGTTTGCTTGCTACATGGCACCATGATCACATTATTGTATAATGAAGTTATTTACAAAAAACTGTAATCATGATTTTGTGGCATGCCCAAACGTAAATTCTGAATATAAATCCTTTATACTGGCTGTAGCTGTCTTTATATTGGCTGATTTAATCCTGCAGGATTGCACGCTTTTTTTTTTTTTCTTCTGATGGATTCCCAGTAATCATTGTACACTTTATTAGGAATACCTGTACACCTGCACATTCCTGCAATTATCTAATCAGCCAATCATGTAGCAGTAGTGCAGTGCAGAAAATCATGCAGATACAGGTCAAGAGCTTCAGGTAATATTCACATCAAACATCATGATGAAGAAAAAGTGTCGTCTCTGTGACTTTGATCGTGGCATGGTTCCTGGTGCCAAATGGGCTGGTTTGAGTATTTCAGAAACTTCTGATCTCCTGGTAATTTCACACACATCAGTATCTAGCGTTTACTCAGAATGGTGTGAAACAAAAAACACTGAGTGAGCGAAAGTTCTGTGGGTGGAAACGCCTTGTTGATGAGAGAGATCAGAGGAGAATGGCCAGACTGGTTTAAGCTCACGGGAAGTCTATAGTAACTCAAATAGTCACTCTTTACAACCACGGTGACCAGAAAAGTGTCTCAGAACACACAACACATCAAACCTTGAGGTGGACGGGGTACAGTAGCAAAAGACCACATCAGGTTCCTCTCCGCAGCCAAGAACAAGAATCTGAGGCTATCATGGGCACAGACTCACCCAAACTGGACAGTTGAAGATTAGGAAGAAGAAGAAGAAAAAAAAAAAGAAAAAAAAAAAAACCACACACACCACCTGGTCTTTTTCCAGTCATCAGCTGTTCTGTTTCGATGAGCCTGTGCCAACCTGTACAACTGCATGAATGTGCAGTTGTTCCTACTAAAGTGGATAGTGAGTGTAGGTAATAAAATCATAGCATCTTAATTTAAAAAAAAAAAAGTCTACCGCATCCTTCATTGACATAATTGACAGCCTGATAGAAGTGTGGATTTAAATGTTAGTGTAACAATTTAAAGTCGGGCAAGGAGGAGGCAGGAACCGGCTGAACATAAACATAGAGTTTAATAATAAACGGAACAGAAAACACACAAACTGAACACAAAATGCACGTGCGTCTCTCTCCCTCCCTCTCCCCGGCGCTTCCAGCCGCTCCTTTATCTCTCTCTCCCACTGATTAGACAAATCAGTGCCACGTGTGCATCCTCACAGCCTGGCCCCTCCCTCCTCCTCGCCACTCCGCCGCCAGATTCAGGACTCCCACCCTTTCGGGAGGGCAGTGCTGCCACTCTACCTGCGAGCGAGAGTAGAGACGAGGAGGAGGAAGAGGGGAGAGAGAAGAAGCAAGAGAGAGAGAGGGGGAAAAAAAAAAAAACACTCCGGTCCCCAGACACGCGGTCATCTGGTTCTCAGCCAGCTGGGAAGCGATCCACCACGACGCCGGGCGATGGCGCTGGACTTCCGAGCGGGCGGCTGCGGCTCCTCCCCTTTTACGGCGGACGGCAGCCGCACCTTCACCTCCCCGACGGACGGCTACGGCTCCTCCCCTTTCCAGGCGGACGGCAACCACATCTCTGCTTCCCCGGCGGAAGTCAGGCTCCTCCCCTTTTCCGGCGGATGGCAGCCACATCTCCGCTTCCCCTGGCGGACGGCAACAGCTCCTCCCCTTTCAGGCGGACGGCAGCGGTTCCTCCACATCTTGGCAGATGGCAGCGACTCCTCTGACCTCCTCGGCAACCGCTCCAGCACCACCGCCTCCTCAGTGTCGCGATCCTCCCACAGCGGCGAGAGCTCTCTGACAGCGCGTCCCTCCTCCTTCCCGGGTTTCGGCACCAGTGTAACAATTTAAAGTCGGGTAAGGAGGAGGCGGAAACCGGCTGAACATAAACATAGAGTTTACTAATAAACGGAACAGAAACAGAACAGAAAACACAAAATGCACGTGCGTCTCTCTCCCTCCCTCTCCCCGGCGCGTCCAGCCGCTTCTTTATCTCTCTCTCTCTCTCTCTCTCTCTCTCTCTCTCACACTGATTAGACAAATCAGTGCCAGGTGTGCATCAGCCTGGCCACTCCCTCCTCCTTGCCACAGCTAGTTAAATAGAAGTGTTTCGATACAAGAGTAGCTTGATCGAGTAGTGAGAACACTACAGAAATTCTTTTTGGTGACTCTGTACCTGATCACGCAGGGTTTTTTGCCCCCCGACAGCACTTTACAACAGAAAATTACTCCTGTGTTATATTTCATTTATTATTCCTACAATGAAAGCACTGAATACGTAAGCACTGATCTGTTTTATAGGCTGTCTATATTTGCTGTAAATTGTGACATGGCTTAAGCAACACTGCTCTCTAGTGGACACGCTCTCATTACGTGTGACTGTGCAGACTCCGCCCTATGCAAAAGTATAAACCAGTCTCGTGCGTACCTTGAGGCCTGTTTTCACACGTCTGAGCTTGGGGGGACAAAAATAACCTCCACAGCAGGGTTTTTACACTGATAGTACTCTTAGTTCCTGACCTAGTGAGACTAGAGCGCTTGTGTAAGTTGCTCTAGATAAGGACATCTGCCAGATGCCATGAATGTAAATGTAATGTAAATGAATCATTTTGCCAGGCACTGGATTTGAACTGTATAATTTCACTAGGACACTTAAATTTTTTAGGTCTTTTTAAAACCTGTTCCAAAAAATTTCACACTTATTTGTAATTAGCAGTAATGTTTTTAATCCACCCTGTTTTCTCCAGGTAAATGGACTGGACAGCCGTGAAAGTTTGTCCAAGGAGCTTGGCGTCTCTGAATCTGAGGGGAATAAGAGCACACCTCTGCTCCTTGAATTAATTAAGAGAGGCAGAAACAAGGATAAACTCTCCATTTTCTCTGAGGTGAGTGTCATTTCTTACTTTCCAGAGAAGAAATATAACTGCTGAAGTAACTCCCTAATTTAAATAAAATGCATTCTGTCTCTCGCTCTCTCAGGCAGATCGGCCGATGGATATTCCCAAGGTAATTCATCTATATATGTTTAACCTATTTTATACACCTACAGTATACAGTAATCACAGGTGAACTAGAGTATCAGTATGGAATCCATACTTGCAATAAAGCCAGCTTTTCAACCCTTAAAGATGTGGTTGATCTCGGGTTGATTCATCTCGTGCTCTCACTTTACCCCCGCGTATTTGCGCCCCAACTATATTATTTAGGTCACACAAAGGAAGGAGGATGTAAATTAAGGTGTTTAGAATTGTGTGAGAGAATTCTTTCCTGTTCAGCTACGTTTTGCAAAACAACTTTGTCCTACTTCTGTGCATCTGGTAACTTTGCTCTGTAGTTTACATCAGTGTGGCTTTATCTGTCTCAGCTACACTAAATCATGAAGCCGACTTCTGTGTGATTTACATCTTGTAGAAATACAGTCTCTGCTTGTTTTGTGTTTTTATAACAGTTACGGCTGCAGTGGAATCTTTTTGACAAAGCTGTATACGACTAGTTTTATACCACAGAGTTCTCAAATCTGATTGGTCAGGAGGTGTTGATTAATTTTCTATCACAGCAGCTCTGACAGTAGTTCCAGCTGCAAGGCAAATCTCAGGTTTATGTTAATGTGCTCACGTTGATGCATTATTGTTTCTATAGTAACAACTTACAATAAGCTGCATTTTGTTGTATTAACTTCAAGAAAGAGAAAGTCGTTTTATAGCCTCTATAATTTAAATAACAGGAACGAATTGGTTTCGTGGATGTTCTACAACATTAAACGGATGAAAAATGTTGATATGCCTTTCTTAAATTAATTAAAAAGTAAATCATTGGCAAGTTGCTGTGGTATAAGGAATAAAACACTCCAGCACATGCTTTTATAGGAAAACAAACTTTACATCACACCAGCCTGATTATCTTTCTATAACAGCATGTCTGAAGTGTTTATAAAAATGTTGACAACGTCTAAAGTATGTACTTTATTGGTTATTGTAGGAACTGTCTCCTCGTCAGATTGCTGAAGCACAAAAAAAATTTGACTGCAGATGCAAGGTAACTCTGCACTTAACTATAACTTTCTTAATGTTGTATTTTTAACAGCTCTTTTTTGTATTTAGAAAGCAGTGTAATTCTCCTAATGTGATTTCCTTTGTGCTTTTTTTTTTTTATTCGTTCTATTTATGCGAACTTAAATAACTGGTGTTATTTATTTAATACGTATGTACTTGTTTATTTACCTAGGATAGGAGTGGTGGTTTGGGAAAAGATGAAGTTATTGGTGTTTTCTCAGAGCTTTTACCAAGTTTTAGCAGGTAAGATGCCACAGATAATGGTGCATACCAAGAAGCCACAAGAGGGATTAGTATAACTTTGCTCTGATCTTATCGCTGACCCATATAGAATCTGTTCACTTCCGACACCTTGTGAATGATTATGAAATCAAGAGTGAGGTTTCCACCACAACTGTGGTCATGGCCTTCTTTATGACTTTGACATGACCTAGACCTAAATGGCAAGCAAATACTAATAACTTTTTTGAAAATTCACTTGTAGACAATTGTAATTAAATCCCCACCATCATTCAAAATATTCAAAATTTGAAATAATCGTATTTCCTGTAGTTCCCGTAGACATGCACTACTGTGCAAAAGTTTTAGGCACCCCTTTTTTTTGTATGTCATTAAAGAAAGCAGCATATTACATAAGAGACACTTTTCAGACAAAAAACACAATGAAGGCTGCTGGGTTTTGCTGCAAAAATAAGTAGCGAGTGCGAAAGTCAAAGTCTCCAGAAGAACTGTGTCTGGTTCTGCAAGACGCTCAATAAAACTTACCAGCTCATTTCCTTATAAAACTGCACAAACTGTACCGGAGACTACTATTTTTATTTTAATTTTTATTTTTTTGTCACACCGAATATTGACTTTGTTTCATTTACTACTGTTTACTGCTCTTTACTGTATTTTTTTTTAAATGTAGAAACATTTAATTTCATTATTTTGAAGGCATCTTTGCTCTACAGCATTTCTTTGCATGTGCCTAAAACTTTTGCATAGTACTGTATATCTCCTACATTAAGAACAACCTTTTTTGTGTGTGTTTGTCCTGCTGTTAAATGAAGAGGCATGCTAGAACGATTTGTGGCCGATGAACTTGGAGCCAAAGATATAAGTAATTGTGAGTACTCTTTTTAGTTTTTTTTTTTAGGGTTTTTTTTTTTCCCATGCATGTATCTTGTGTGAGTATGTGTTACACACAGTGGGTTGCAGTATGGTTACTGAGGTTTTCTCTCCTTTTTTTTTCCCTAGCTGTAGACTTTCAGGAATTTTTGGGGCTGTTTAAACAGCTTTATTTTCAGTGCAGAAGTGTGGTAAGTCCACCTGTACTTAAAACTAATAACTAACTAAAAGGTTTACTATAATCCCATGTGTAGAAATTATATTTGTGTTTAAACTGTACGTTCAAACACTGAATCCACTGTTTGAATGTATAATAATAATAATAATAATAGTAGTAGTAGTAGTTTATGTAGCATTTTTCATTTAGTGTTTAAATCTCAAAGTGTTTCACGTATAAAAGATTAATAGTTTTTAATTTATTTTATAAAAATATCTTTTTTAGGTTGCCAGTGATGTAAGTGGTGGAGTTCACTCTGTGAGTAAGGTTACTGAGGAGAAGATCAGTTCATCACCTACCAGCAAGGTTAGAACTTTACATTTAAATTATTGTCCTTTACAACTGAATTATTTTGACATGTTCACTGTTTATAAGCAGATCAGATGTCTTGTGGATGTGATAAGTGTGTTTTTGAAATGTATGTTTATCCATCGTGGTCATTTTTCCCTTCACATATTCTTTTTCACCACCCGTAGTTTGGATCTACAATCCTATATGCTTTAAATATACGACTTATCCGTAATGTCTAGAAAGGCGAAGACTGGTTGCGTTTAGTGTATTCAGATCAAGAGTGTTTTTCTTTGTTTGCCTCATAAAATACTAAGGGGCTTCCCCTGCAAAAGCTCAATTCTGATTTCTCCTTTTTCGGCTCATCGTTTTCTTAATAAGAATTGGAAGAAATTTTCGATGACTGGAGAGCCTACATTCTCTATGAACATAGTGCTTAAATGCAGTGTTTTCTGTGCGCTTGTAGTCATGCATGTAGATTTATTGTGACATATATAAATGTAGGGGAAAAACAAATGAATCTCTTTTTATTGTAATTCAACAGCGCACACAATTTCTGAAATGGCTGGCATATTTTGAAAGAATTGTTTAAAAAGTAGCTATAGAAATACAGTGCCCTCCACTAATATTGGCACCCTTGGTAAATATGAGCAAAAGAAGGCTGTGAAAAATTCTCTTTATTGTTTAACCTTATGATCTTTTGTTAAAAATAAAAATCACAAAAATACACTGCTCTCATGGATATCAAACAATTGCAAACACAACACAGGTTTATAAAAAAAAATCTTTGTTAAATATAGGTGTGCGACAATTATTGGCACCCCTGTGAATTCATATGAGAAAAATATATTTGAAGTATATTCCCATTGATATTATACTTATTTTTAATACACTTGAGTGACTAGGAACAGGAAATTGTTCAACCATGACTTCCTGTTTCACAGGGGCATAAATATGAGGTAACACATAGGCCAAATTCCCTTAGTCATTCATAACAATTGGTAAGAACAGGAATATAGCTGTGATGTGCAGCAAAAGGTTGTTGAGCTTCACAAAATGGGAAGTGGCTATAAGAAAATAGCAGAAGCATTGAAAATGCCCATTTCCACCATCAGGGCAATAATTAAGAAGTTCCAGTCAAATGGAAATGTTATGAATCAACCTGGAATTGGGCGTGTGTCTATATTGTTTCAACGCACTGTGAAGAGGATGGTTTGAGTGGCCAAAAATCTCCAAGGATCACAGCTAGAGAATTGCAAAAGTTAGTTGCGTCTTGGGGTTAGAAAGTCTCCAAAACTACAATCCGAAGTCACCTACATCACCACAAGTTGTTTGGGAGGGTTTCAAGAAAAAAGCCTTTACTCTCCTCCAAAAACAAACTCAAGCGTTTTCAGTTTGCCAGACACTACTGAAACTTCACATGGGATCGGGTTCTATGGTCAGATGAAACCAAAATAACACCAGAGGTGGTTTTGGCACACACAGAGTGGTAGCCATATGGAAAATTACCTCATGCCCACGGTTAAATATGGTGGTGGCTCTTTAATGTTTTGAGGCTGTTTTTCTGCCAGAGGACCTGGACATTTTGTTAGGATACATGGCATCATGGACTCTGTCAAATATCAACAGATATTACATGAAAACCTGACTGCCTCTGCCAGAAAGCTTAAAATGGGCCGTGGTTGGATCTTCCAGCAGGACAGTGATCCAAAACATACAGGTGCTTCTCAATAAATTAGAATGTCGTGAAAAAGTTCATTTATTTCAGTAATTCAACTCAAATTGTGAAACTCGTGTATTAAATAAATTCAATGCACACAGACTGAAGTAGTTTAAGTCTTTGGTTCTTTTAATTGTGATGATTTTGGTTTACATTTAACAAAAACCCACCAATTCACTATCTCAACAAATTAGAATATGGTGACATGCCAATCAGCTAATCAACTCAAAACACCTGCAAAGGTTTCCTGAGCCTTCAAAATGGTCTCTCAGTTTGGTTCACTAGATAAGCCACAAACATTCATTGCCAAAGAAGCTGGCTGTTCACAGAGTGCTGTATCCAAGCATGTTAACAGAAAGTTGAGTGGAAGGGAAAAGTGTGGAAGAAAAGATGCACAACCAACCGAGAGAACCACAGCCTTATGAGGATTGTCAAGCAAAATCGATTCAAGAATTTGAGTGAACTTCACAAGGAATGGACTGAGGCTGGGGTCAAGGCATCAAGAGCCACCACACACAGACGTGTCAAGGAATTTGGCTACAGTTGTCGTATTCCTCTTGTTAAGCCACTCCTGAACCAAAGACAATGTCAGAGGCATCTTACCTGGGCTAACGAGAAGAAGAACTGGACTGTTGCCCAGTGGTCCAAAGTCCTCTTTTCAGATGAGAGCAAGTTTTGTATTTCATTTGGAAACCAAGGTCCTAGAGTCTGGAGGAAGGGTGGAGAAGCTCATAGCCCAAGTTGCTTGAAGTCCAGTGTTAAGTTTCCACAGTCTGCGATGATTTGGGGTGCAATGTCATCTGCTGGTGTTGGTCCATTGTGTTTTTTGAAAACCAAAGTCACTGCATCCATATACCAAGAAATTTTGGAGCACTTCATGCTTCCTTCTGCTGACCAACTTTTTGAAGATGCTGATTTCATTTTCCAGCAGGATTTGGCACCTGCCCACACTGCCAAAAGCACCAAAAGTTGGTTAAATGACCATGGTGTTGGTGTGCTTGACTGGCCAGCAAACTCACCAGACCTGAACCCCATAGAGAATCTATGGGGTATTGTCAAGAGGAAAATAAGAAACAGGAGACCAAAAAATGCAGATGAGCTGAAGGCCACTGTCAAAGAAACCTGGGCTTCCATACCACCTCAGCAGTGCCACAAACTGATCACCTCCATGCCATGCCGAATTGAAGCTGTAATTAAAGCAAAAGGAGCCCCTACCAAGTATTGAGTACATGTACAGTAAATGAACATACTTTCCAGAAGGCCAACAATTCACTAAAAATGTTTTTTTTATTGGTCTTATGAAGTATTCTAATTTGTTGAGATAGTGAATTGGTGGGTTTTTGTTAAATGTGAGCCAAAATCATCACAATTAAATGAACCAAAGACTTAAACTACTTCAGTCTGTGTGCATTGAATTTATTTAATACACGAGTTTCACAATTTGAGTTGAATTACTGAAATAAATGAACTTTTCCACGACATTCTAATTTATTGAGATGCACCTGTACATAAAAATCAGCACAAAAATGGTTTACTGGCCACAAAATCAAGGTCCTGTCATGGCCATCCCAGTCCCCTGACTTGAAACCCATAGAATCCTATGGCCAGCGCCATATCACCCTTCAGTTCTCACCTGGTGTCCCACTAAAGTTAAGCAGGGTTGAGCCTGGCCAGTACCTGGATGAGAGACCTCCTGGGGAAAATTAAGGTTGCTGCTGGAAGTGGTATTAGGGGGCCAGCAGTTGGTGCTCTCACTGTAGACTGTGTGGGTCCTAATGCCCCAGTATAGTGACGGAGACACTATACTGTAAAAAGAGCACCGTCTTTTGGGTGAGACGACTCTCTGTGGTCATTAAAAATCCCAGGTCACTTCTTGTAAGGACTGGAGAAATTCCCCCATTGGCCCTTATCTGTCATCTCCATCCCTGAATTGGCTACATCACCCTCCTCTCCACCTATAGCTGGTGTGTGGTGGGTGTTCTGGCGCACTATGATGGATGCTACACACTGGTGGTGGTTGAGGAGATTCCCCCCCATACTATGTGCTTTGAGTGTCTAGCGCTATATAAAACCTGTGGGGTGAACTGAAGAGGAGAGAAATTAGAAGGATCTGGAGAGATTATGTATGGAGGAATGGTCTCGGATCCCTTACCATGTATTCTCCAACCTCATCAGGCATTATAGGAGAAGACTCAGAGCTAATAATTGTTGCACACCTATATTTAACAAAGGTTTGCAATTGTTTGATAGCAGAGAAGCAGATATTTTTTTTTTTTTTTTTTTTTTAACAAAAGATCAAGAGGTTAAACAATAAAGACAATTTTTCACAGCCTTCTTTGCTCATATTTACCAAGGGTGCCAATATTAGTGGAGGACACTGTACATAATGCTTTTATTTTGCTTTGTCAGATATTCAGGTATCATAGCCCAGATCAGAAAGTAACCCTATCATCATCCCAAAATTCATTCTCAATAGAATTTTACTTAAGTATAACTTAAATTGTGTGTATCTTATGTATATTTACACAAGATATTTAGAGATTTTAGGTTAAAAAAATAAATATATATACAGGTGCATCTCAATAAATTAGAATGTCGTGGAAAAGTCCATTTATTTCAGTAATTCAACTCAAATTGTGAAACTCGTGTATTAAATAAATTCAATGCCACAGACTGAAGTAGTTTAAGTCTTTGGTTCTTTTAATTGTGATGATTTTGGCTCACATTTAACAAAAACCCACCAATTCACTATCTCAACAAATTAGAATATGGTGACATGCCAATCAGCTAATCAACTCAAAACACTTGCAAAGGTTTCCTGAGCCTTCAAAATGGTCTCTCAGTTTGGTTCACTAGGTAAGCCACAAACATTCATTGCCAAAGAAGCTGGCTGTTCACAGAGTGCTGTATCCAAGCATGTTAACAGAAAGTTGAGTGGAAGGAAAATTTGTGGAAGAAAAAGATGCACAACCAACCGAGAGAACCGCAGCCTTATGAGGATTGTCAAGCAAAATCGATTCAAGAATTTGAGTGAACTTCACAAGGAATGGACTGAGGCTGGGGTCAAGGCATCAAGAGCCACCACACACAGACGTGCCAAGGAATTTTGCTACAGTTGTCGTACTCCTCTTTTTAAGCCACTCCTGAACCACAGACAACGTCAGAGGCATCTTACCTGGGCTAACGAGAAGAAGAACTGGACTGTTGACCAGTGGTCCAATATCCTCTTTTCAGATGGGAGCAAGTTTTGTATTTCATTTGGAAACCAAGGTCCTAGAGTCTGGAGGAAGGGTGGAGAAGCTCATAGCCCAAGTTGCTTGAAGTCCAGTGTTCAGTTTCCACAGTCTGTGATGATTTGGGGTGCAATGTCATCTGCTGGTGTTGGTCCATTGTGTTTTTTGAAAACCAAAGTCACTGCACCCGTTTACCAAGAAATTTTGGAACACTTCATGCTTCCTTCAGCTGACCAGCATTTTGAAGATGCTGATTTCATTTTCCAGCAGGATTTGGCACCTGCCCACACTGCCAAAAGCACCAAAAGTTGGTTAAATGACCATGGTGTTGGTGTGCTTGACTGGCCAGCAAACTCACCAGACCTGAACCCCATAGAGAATCTATGGGGTATTGTCAAGAGGAAAATGAGAAACAAGAGACCAAAAAATGCAGATGAGCTGAAGGCCACTGTCAAAGAAACCTGGGCTTCCATACCACCTCAGCAGTGCCACAAACTGATCACCTCCATGCCACGCCGAATTGAGGCAGCAATTAAAGCAAAAGGAGCCCCTACCAAGTATTGAGTACATGTACAGTAAATGAACATACTTTCCAGAAGGCCAGCAATTCACTAAAAAAGTTTTTTTTATTGGTCTTATGAAGTATTCTAATTTGTTGAGATAGTGAATTGGTGGGTTTTTGTTAAATGTGAGCCAAAATCATCACAATTAAAAGAACCAAAGACTTAAACTACTTCAGTCTGTGTGCATTGAATTTATTTAATACACGAGTTTCACAATTTGAGTTGAATTACTGAAATAAACTAACTTTTCCACGACATTCTAATTTATTGAGATGCACCTGTATATATATATATATATATATATATATATATATATATATATATATATATATATATATATATATATTAGTTAACTACAGCTGTGTTTTTTCTTCTGTTTCCTATTTCGTGTTTCTGTGCATGCCGGTCTGTGTCTTTGTCTGTCTATGTGCTTGTCTGTGCATGTGCCTGTCTTTTGTCTTTATCTGTCTATGTGGGTATCTATCTGTGTCTTTGTGTGTCTTTACTGAATTTACTAATAAAGGTAAGAAAAAATATAAACCAATAATAATAAAGAAGAGCAATCACAAGACAATGTCTTCGTCTGTCTGTATCTGTGTGTGTCTCTGTATCGTTGTCTGTCTGTATCTGCGTGTCTTTATGTGACTGTGTGTGTGTCTGTGGGTTTTTTTTTAAAATTATTTTCTTTATTTTTATTTATTTCTCTGTGTGTGTGGGTATCGGTGTGTGTGTGTGGGTATGGGTGTGTGTGGGGGGGGGGTATGGGTGTGTGTGGGGGGGGGGGGGGGGTATGGGTGGGTGGGTGGGTGTGTGTGTGGGTGTGGGTATGGGTGTATGTGTGTGTGTGGGTATGGGTATGGGTATGGGTGTGTGAGCGTTGGTTCATTACTCATCCGATGAGTGAGGTACTTCAGGTGTGGTTACTGAGTGCTGATGTAGGTTGATGCTTGTGTTCTCATATTTAGATACCCAGGTATAAGGGATTTAGAAAGGCCAGTGCCACGCACGAAGAGCCGTCTGGGCCCCAGGTAATGCACAGGTGTGGAAATGCTAGCACAAGCCTCTCGCAGCACCTCATCATGCAGCTTCCTCAAGTGACAGAAAAGTAGCTCGGATAGTCTCCATGTGGATGCAGAAACTCTGTCTTCCAAATCTTTTAAGCCTTTTCTGTCATTCTGCCCTGCTCAAATCACACAGATGCAAAACATGGCTAAATTAATACAGCCTTTCCATTAGCACGGGAAATGACTAAGCACTTAACTCAGCACTATACACAGCTGCTTCACTTACATAAGCAACTAAGATCATTTGAAGCTTCCACTAATCAGTGATTCATTTAACATGACTGTCAGATCTCACCTCTATAAGACAGCAGTGATGTTCAGGTGGTGGCCTAATTTTAATAATGCACCGGCAGAAGCTTTTAAGGGTCGGCACAGTGACACAGTGGGAATCCTGTCCTGGGGTGTGTTCCCGGGATGGATTCTGGCTCCACCGCGACCCTGACCAGGATGAAGTGGCTGTAACGTTTGTTTTTTGCATGTGAAGCCATTATACAGTGCTAATAATTTATAGTATACATAGACATCAGGATTCATCTCAAGTAGATAAAGCATATGGACAACAGGACTGCAGTTCAGAGATTACTTGATCATTTGCTTATATTACTCGTCATGTTTCGTCATGTGCTGGTTAGTCATAGCTGGATATTTTTATCTGGGCCAGTTTTGGAAATGATTATTGTATACCCTATTGTTCTTGCTTCTGACGTCACAGGCATTGTTTGACTATGATGAACCGTCATCAATATAGTTCAAATGTCAAAATGCCATTTCACTCGAGAATGTGGCGCTGACCTTTAGTTTGAACTATTTAATCTTAGTTTGTTTCAGCACAGGCCTTTGATCTTTGAACTGCATGAAGCCACATCTCATCCCATTTCACACGCAGCACTTCACCTTCCTCATTGTTCTTAAGCCAATCTCATTTAAAGGTGATATCAGAACAGCTGAAAGACTGGTGTCTGTGGCACCCCAGGCTCTGTAAACAGGACAAAAAACAAATGGTGTGAACCTCCAATTTCTAATCCTTTAGAACAAGGAGGCATCTTAAATTTGCTTGTCTGTTATATTCATTATTGATTCAGAAAGCAGCTCGGCTTATTCCAGCATTCAGATGTTCTAGCCTAGATGGCGCTCACCCATAAGTGTTGTTTTGGAAATGTGGTGCTGTAGTTGTTCGTTTTAATTTTGGACGCGGCTAACTCCCACCAAAATTGCTAACTGTACCTTTAAAATTATTAATAAAGTGTAAAATGTGTAATAACAGTGATGTTTCTATGGTGCCTCTACCACAGGCTGGAGAACCACCAAGTCACAGTGAATCACTGATCTCCCAGAAGAGCAGAGCTTTTGTGGCCAGTGAAGGGTTTATCACCAGCAGGAACGAACCCGCAGCCCTGAGGAGACCTCTGGACCTGGGCCTGGAGGACGATGACGAGGAAGGGGACTCGTTCTTCGACGATCCTCTTCCGAAACCTCAGAAGACCTACGGCTGGTACGAACAGCTATTTGGAGCAAATTCTCATTTCTCATAACTGTACAGTAATTCTAATATCAGCAGCATGTTAGAGGTTTCAACTCATTTAAACACACACTTTGCTTCTAGTGTTTCACTTCAGAAAACATTCGAATCCTGATTGTAATGGCACCCATTCCGTGCAGTAACTTGCATCTTAAAAAAGGTTTATAAAACTGTTTCCTTTAAATTGAGGTGCGTCTTT